>QUSF01000035.1:5484696-5730880 GCA_003676055.1 Chloebia gouldiae | reverse complement strand
AATGCTAGTGCTTTGGAGCATGTGTGGTGGGTCCCAGCAGCAGCAGCCTGAGCTTTCTGAAAAGGCCTAAGTCTTTTTGCAAGCTAATTCTTAGTCCTAGATCTGCTGTGTGCAGTGAGTTGAGAAAATGCACACAGAGTGTATAATGCTGTACTACTGATCTCAGAAGACAAACATGGCATTGTTAATAGTTCTGCTATTATCAGAGAGATGTCTATGTAATAACCATCAAAAGTCTTGTATTTTTTCTCTACTGCTGGAGATTCAAATAATAGATAGAAGAACAGTGATCCAGCTACTAACTCCTCAAGGAGATGGAGTGGAGGAACTCTGTGCAGGTAGCAGACTTGGCAAATGTGTTTTCCGTCTTTGCAAGTTTCCTTGTACTTCACCAAGGAAGGTCTTTGTGAGAGTTCTGCTGTTGTTGTGGTGGTGTCCAACCTTCCAGAACACAACTTCTAATGGTGCCAGAGACCTTTGAGAGGCAGCACCTCTAAACTTGATAGGCCTTGCCCTTTCTTGCTTGTGCTACAAGTATGGCAACCTCTTTTACTTTCTCTCATTTTTGCTGCTATATGCTTAAAATGCAGTAACCTAGGGGAAATCACTGGCAAGACATGGATATCCTGAAGGAGCAAGTCTTTTTTGCCTTCATTTCATAAAGCATGTACATGTGTGTATGTCTAGCCTCAAAAATTCAGGGGAAGTGTTTTGCTAGCAGTCTTAGCAAGCTCCTATAATAAGGCTTCTTGGGGGATTTTTAGCCCTTTTCTATTATTAGGTAAGCTTAGCAATGCAAAGCTCTGCAAATCACACTGAAAGGACAGTGTGCAATTACAGATACAGAAATGTACAGCAGAAGTGTTACTGCTGAAGTCTGAACATATAATGACAAAGATCTAAGCTGTACTGTTTTTTCCAGAGATATCATTTAGCTGTGTTTCCACCAATCTTCAGTTTTCACTTGTATAAAAATAAAGCCACAGTCAAGGAAGGTTGTGTCACTTCTGTGGGAGTGCAGTTAATCACCTGAGCAGCCACGGTGCGTGCAATCCAGAGGCTGTATCTCATAACTCTGACCTAAGGCCAGGCATACCAGAGGAAGATAAGCAATGAAATAGGAGCCCAAGGTAGGGATAGAGGTATATCATACAACTCTGTTAGATTTCCTCTACTGACTATGGTCAGAACACTCCCGTAAGTAAAAATTTCTGGCTGTTGTGTGAATGACATCACAGATTTGCAAGGCAGGATTTTCCGCATAAGTGCTAAAATCTGGTACGTAAATTTAGGTGTCTAACATGAAATATGCCATCTGTTTAAATGGGTGTATTTTGGTTTTTCATCTAATGTGGAAAAGATAAATGTGCTGGAGACTACTGAGTTTGCGGTGCATTGTTGTTTTAGTTACAGTCTGAACCAATACTTTCAGAATGTCAAAGAGAACTTAACCCTGAGTGTTTTAGAGAGATTGATCATCTGAGCATCTGTCATTCATACAGTCCACTCAATTGGAGGGGACAGGAAAGGGGGTTTGGTTTTGAGGATTTTCTGCTTGTTTCCTGGAAAGCTGTTGAGTTGATGACTTCCCATTCCGCTCAGTTCCATGTGTTTCAAAACAAAACTAGCTCAGTGTTCTCACAGATCCTCCTTCTCACTTTTTAAAAAGCAGATCCTCAGGTGATCTACAGAGTTACGACAACCTAATGCTATCTGTAGATGTGCCCCCAGGTTTTCTGGTATGCAGTAGCTTTATGAATTTGCCATCAGAGGCTGTCTAGAGTAAAAAAAGAATATAAATTTAAAATGTTGAATAGAAGCAGGAAAAGAATCCCTTAGGGCTTACTTTACACAGGGAAATGAACTGGTAGAACTATTGTGGAATAATTATAATTATACCACTGTGGCCTAGCCATAAAATGAGATGGAGTAATTGTATCAGAGGCATCTTACTTTTATTCTCAAATACAGTGCTCACATAGGGAGTTATTCTGCTAGTGCTACAGCAGATTATTATTATTATCATTATAGTTGTTGTTGTTATTTATTAACGAACATTTAATTTAGCACTTTTTTTTCTTCCCACGGATTTCAAAGTGCTTGAAAATTAAATCTGTATCATCATTCCTGTTTGAAGTACCACTGTTGTCCTTCAGGCCAGTTTATATGAACTCTTAAAAAAATCTTAACACTCCTTATTCATGATGATAAAAATGAAAATAAAAAAATAAGCACATACCCAAGTACTTTTCCCTTGCAGATCACCTTAAATACATGTAATCAAGAGCCAAAAAGATAGGTTTTATACCTGGCTCTGCCACTGACTCTCTATATGTGACCTTGGCCAAGTTATTCTACTTTTACAAATGAGAATTATAATGCTGACCTTGCAGAGGTATTATGAGGCTTTATTTCTAAAGCTTGCAAAACCTTTTGAGATCTTAAAGTGGAAGGAGATAGCAAAGTTCAAAGTCTGTCTAATATTAAACACATTTATCATATGGGTTGGATACAAATGTTTCAGCCATCTGATCGCAGTCATTTTCATGTTTAAACTTCAAAACCTAATTGAGATTTAGTTTCTGTAAGTTTCACTGATTGCTTAATTTCCAGTGTGTGAGTGACACTGTACATTCTCTTTTCTCTTCCCATAACCCTGCAGAACACACCTGTGGCCAGCCTCTATCCATTGTGCTTGCCTCCTGGCCCTTCACCAATAGATGGAAGATGATGTGGTAGAGCTGACAAGATCAAGTGTTGTTAGGTCACTGATCTCTGCACTGAAGATTTTAATTAGACTCATCTTCTGAGCCCTCAATGGCTCTTGAATCTTTGTGAGAGTCAGAGTTGCAATCTTTGCAGCGTAATGCTTATGTTACCTTATTTGTTTAATTTCTGAACACCACGAAGGGATTCCATAGGGCACCTCATTACCATCTGTAGCTTTGCCTGCTCATTTCCATCTTTAATGGTCGTTGTGTCTGGAAGCCTTCCCTGTGCCTTCCAAAGCAAATACCGCACAGTGAGTCTTTTTCCCAGCAGAACCTTCTGCTTCAAGTGTCAAGCATATCTTATGTATCAGGAGATGCTGAGGAAAAAAGAAGTCTATCTATCTTTTACTTGAGGCAATGTATTTTATATGTTTCCTTAGCAAAGTAATATTTAAGTGAACAGCACCTGGTAGCTCAGAAACACAGACCCTCTGTATGGACCCCTTGGTGATTCCTACAAAACAAACAAATTGTCACTCCCAATCACAAAATCTTAGAATGGCTTAGATTGGAAGGGACCTTTAATGGCATCTAGTCCAACCCTGCAATGAGCAGGGACACTTTCCAGTAGACCAGGTTGCTCGGAGGCTTGTCCACCCTGCCCCCGAGTATTTCCATGGATGGAAGCAATCTTTGTGCCCTCCAAACTGCCTGGTGGAGACAATTTGCTCCCTTTGCTTACTTCAGGATAAAAGGTGCTTGTGGAGTTCTGTTTAAATGAAGCTTTCTTTGTGCTGATTTATCTTCCAGCCAAAGTCCAATACTGTTTGTACCTGAACAAACAGGCAATTATTAAAAGTTGAAGGTCTTGGATTTTGGCTGCACTGTTTGCTGCATCATGAAGACACTAACTTTATTTGAAAGATGAGGGAAAAATAGGAAATGACTGTTGGCATTATGGTGTTGAATAAGGTTTATAATAGCAATGATCCTCCATGAAAACTGTTGTTATCATAGTTAATGTCCGCTTTGTCAGTGTGTTAACCTTCCTTGGCTCTGCCTTGGGCCATTAAATGGCCAAACATTCCTTAAACACCCAGGAGCAACCTGTTTCAGGAGGAATGTCAGGAGGAGTTCCTTTCCTAAGTGAAGTGCTTGAAATATCACGTATGTGTCACTTGCTACCTCCTATACATGGGGTCCTGTCCCAGCTCTCACACTTGCGAACTTGGACACAGAGAGTTCTCTGTTTTCACATGTGTCCTTTTTTGTACTCTGGAGTCCACTGATTCATGTCTTCCCATGGTAAGCCTAAATCCAGGTCATGCAAATAGGATTCAAAGAGGAAGAGTGTTTATGAGTTGATCCGATAAGTTAGAAGAGTCATACACACAGATGTTTTTTCCTCAGCTTTTTGTAGTTTCCACTTTTTCTGCCTTTCAGTTTCCTTTGTTATTTTTTCCTAAAAGAGTTGAGTTTTCACCCAACTTTCAGTGGAACAGTCACTCAGATGTGCTCAAAAAGATCCCCTAAGAGCTACTTGAGTATTGGCACTCCTCCTACTATGACTTGCTCTTTTCCCCAGAGATTGACTCATTTCTAATACTTTTTACCCTGTGGTGCTAACTTTCCTAGTTATCTTTTTTGACAACTGAACATAAGTCTTAGTCTTCTGCCTTTGAGCTTGACAGTTACTTTTACCACCTCTTCTATTGTCTTCCACTGTTCCTTTACTTTTCTCAAGTGGCTGAAGTTAAGTCTGTCACTTTTAAAATAAAAGTGAATAAATGATCTCTGGGAGTGATCTAAATCCTTCTTCCCACTGAGGAATTTGTGCTGTCATATAGCATTGGGAGTTGTAGCAACACCACAACACCACAACACTCACACTCTCCATCCCATATTCCTTTAGGTCTGGCACATCAGGACTGGTTTTTTGCAGGTCAAGAATTCTACTATAAACCAGAAGAGTTGTTCATACACTATGGGAAATGTGAATCCCTTCATGTGCATGTTTGCATCTTTATTTTTGCATTTATGTTATATAAAAATATTGAACTTTAGGACCTTTGTCACAGTATATTGGGAGTGTAAATCTCTTGTCTCTGTCTCAGAGAGATGTACAGCTTTGTGTAAAAAATTCCTGTATGAATTCTTCTGCTGATAACCCCTGCTTGCATTTCAGTCTTTAAAAGTTCGCTAAGGCAGGAATCATGTCTTTCTAAGTGTCTGGAAAGCAGCTAGGACATAGCTTTGTGCAAATATTAAACAAAAGAGAAAAATAGAAGTTCTGCCTTATTATTAGGATTGCAAAGGTAACCTTTGTAATCCTAATGATAAGGCAGAACTTCTGTTTTCCTATTTAGTTGGAGCACTCCCTGTTGAATATTGAAACCTGTTTGAAAATATAATGCTAGACAGTACACTATGGCAGGAGCAGCAAAACGGCATGCCAGAGTCCCTGGCACCCCTTTGCTCTAAAAGGAAATGCTACCTTCTGCTTCAGCTATGTAGATGCAGGTGCTTTTTATGCTTCCTTAGCAATTCAGAAATTAAAATGGGGAAAAAGGTTCTACTTTAGTCCCAGCCACTCTTAATTGCACCTCTCTATCTCCATATGGATTTTGTTCCTTTTTAAGGGCTCCCCCACTTCCCTTCTTGCTGGCATGGTAAAGTGCTCTCAGGCACTGCTTGGACACTCCCGAGTGCTGCTCGCTGCAGGTGTCAGTCTGACAGTTTATGAGAGCTCTTCATAATCCTGTGAAGAGAGAGGAGAGCACTTGGCAATGCACAGCCAGAGATGCTGCTTAGCTTCATGTGCTCTTCACATGCAAATGAGGGAGACTGCTTTCACTACACAGGCCCTTCAAGGCACAGAGAAGTGCAAACATTTTCAGAGTTTGTATCTGGTAAGCAAACATCCTTAACTTTCCACAAGTGCATCTCCCTCGTCTTTATATCAAATAAAAAAGCAGGGAAACTAAGTAACTAAATAAATAGTTATTAGGAATAGTTATGTTGACAAAACTAAATTAACTAAATAGCTAAATAACAAGATTTGCATCCTGTCCTTCTGTGAGATCCCAAACATAGCAGGGAAGATCAGAAAAGAAGCATGCACAAGAAGTTCAGTGGAAAAGCTGGGCATCTAAGGAGCTAGAGCATAATGAGCTTTGAAACCATGTGGTCTTAAAACATAGTAAGCCTCAGACTTGTCTATTTGCTTCATATGACATTAGGATGTACTGGTCCATGTTGTCTTTGCTTTTAAAAAATTGGAAAGATTACTTCTTTTTTTCTTTAAAAACACAGCCAGAGGGGAAAAAACCCAACAAAACAACAACAAAAAAAGCCACCCACAACTACAAAAAAACAAGCTTGGGGTGTGGTTCTCAGCTTTAGAAATGATTTAGAAGTAGAAAAGGCGTTGCTTATTAGTACACTTGGTGTAATGACTGCTTTTAGGACATTTATTTATAGCACAAATAGCAAGGGGATTAAATATTCAATTTGCAGTTCCTTCTTGCCTATCTTCTACATTTAATTTACTTTTAATATAATTATTCATTACTTAATATAGACAAACATTATTTTCCTAAATGTATGTGGTATAAAATGTGTTTATATAAAATGAGGTCATAACACTCTGTTGTTTCTGACACGTTAAGCAGTACTCTGTTCTGCAGAACCTTTTACTAACATGCCTTATTGTGACCTCCCATTCCTGTCAGATAAATAAAGGAATGTAAGAGCATGTTTCTAGATGCTGCCCTGCCTATCTTTAGATTTATAAAGTACTGCTGCTGGAATTTTGGGCAATGCCATGAGCTGTTTTCTCACTAAGCATGCACACGGCATTCTCTCACTCAAACATGGAAGGTCTTTCTCACCAGCAAGGAGACAGTGGGAGAGGGGTTAAAAAGCCAGGGGGCTCACTTTCTCTTCTTACTGATGTTAATTGCAGGACACAAACATGTCCTTTTGGAGCCTGTGGAGTTAGAGTGGTGTTTTAGCAGCAAAGGATGGAATTCAGCCCCATGATGGGCTCTAGTTTTATAATGCTGAGATGTGTCCAATTTTTGTAGCTAGATTTCTCTGGGTGATGGAAGTTCCCACAGTTCTTGCCCGTAATTAGCATCATATAGAAACAAAGTCATTATAATTTGTACTTTTAAAACTTCCAAGTGGCATATTAGCAACTGATACTGCTGGTATCAGCCAACTTCCCCACAGCTTGTGCTAGGCAGGGCATTAGGAATTAAAATAGAAGCTGGGAAGATAGATGGCTTTAGGGATTGGTAATAGGAGTATTACCAATAATACTTCTGTGTCACAGATGTGAATGCAGCCCAGGAAATGTTGTTAGCTGCTTCATTGTGGTGTCTCAGGAGAGTATGTAGGCTTTGCACCAGTTCCTTGTTCTTGAATTAAGGAATGTTGAGACAAACACAAATCCTTCCACTGATTTTATTGACTTTGTGGCTTTGGCTAACCTCATGGGCATCTCTGCAAACTGCATATCCCCAAACTGTAAACTCTCTCTGAAGGAGAGTCCTAACAGAAGGACCAAGCTTGAGCTCACATCTCTGGCTTGGAAATCGACCCTCTCTATCACCATTTGGATGTGCCTGTGGAATAAGGTATGGGAAACAAGTGTTGTTCCCTCTTCTGTGGATTAACAGAGAATTTCCTGGGAGTAGTAATACAGCACATTAAAGCCGATAAAGACCCCAGATAAAAACCACCAACAAAAATATCCATGTAAGTAGTGCATATCTGAATTGACAATTAGGTTGTTGCACCAGCCTATGTGTAATGTTCCTGTGTGTCATTCCTTTCCCTGCTGATTCTTAGCACCTTTTTATCCAAGGCTCTCAAAGTCACAGTAATGAATTAAGCTGCACAGTACCCCTGCTAGTTAGGTAAATGCCATTTCTATTTCCACAGATGGGGGAGAAATGAGGCACAAAGAGGTTAAGTGCTTCACCTAAGGTCATGCTCTAATGCATCATTGTCCTTTTTCTTCACGGTGAGGGCTCAGGTCCCCCTGCTGGAAAAACGGCTCAGAACTGGTTTCTGAATCTGAGCGTATCTGATTAATCCCATTCATACAGACAAAAAATGAGAACTGGAATTATACTCTTGTCCTTCAACTACCTAAAGCAGACTTCTTAAATTGAGTTATAGGACATTTTATTAGCTATCTGTAGTAATGATAATTAATTAAAGACATGTTAGTACCTCTTTATAGGTCTATCCAGTATGGAGAAACATAATTGTTGTGCATTTCATCTATGTAACAAAGTACAGGTAAAAAACTGTCTTACAGCTGCTCGTTCTAGGACACAGAGAAGGCTTTATGGTGGCTAGAAGCTCCCTGCTGCCTGTCTTTGGATGTTTTAGGGAAATGAGCAGCGTTGCTGAGCATAGCAGCACTCTGTTTCTATATTGATTAAACTTTTACATACACAGCCATCTTCCAAAATTTGTCATACCCCTCCTTTCTCTTAGCCCCATAGTTTCAGGAAATGACTGTCATCACTATTTTGATGATGAGGGCAAACAGCTGAAATGACAGAAACGTCATTCTGTTTGCAAACAAGATGAAAGGAAGCCTGAAACTCAAAAGCACTTTTAACCATCAAGTGAAGAAAACTGTCACCAGATCAAGATTTGATGGTAAAACAATCCGTTCCTGTTCTTATTTTATATACAGGCAGAAGTAGGAAACAATGAAGACTAGAAAACTAAGTTTTCAGGATCCAACACCCACAATTCCCTAGGGACTGGTAGTCTTTTGTTTTTACATATTTATTTTTTTCTTATTTTTCACAAGAATATGCAGAATGTGTGCATGTTCATACTGGCGTCTACTCCCAAGGGGCTTCACCCCTGTTCTTCAGCTCATGATCACAGTCTCTGTATGAAAACACCGAGCTTCTTAATATGAGAGCTCTAGGGGAGAAATCTCAAATAATGAGACAAAATTTTGTCAGCCAGGTATCTTGTAAAGGCTTTGGTTTGGGGGAAAGATAAAGCTGTCTCCAGAAATACTTGCCAAGAGCTTTGTTTTCTCTGCCTTGTTTTCCACCTTGCTGTGTCTCTGGCTGGTCAGTGGTGAGCGATTGCTGAGTTGTTGCCTTCTCCCACCTCTATGCACAGTGCACCCATGGCTCCCACCTCTCTGCTTTGGGGCTGTTAGGTACAGCAGCTTGCTGTGCCAGTCCTGGCATGTGAACAAATGCTTCACTGGTATTTGATGCTGGGTGCAACTAATTGGAAGATCTCTTGTTCCTCACCTAATCAGAATGAAGGAGGGGAAGGAAAGGATGACACTCATTATCTTGCTTTGCTTGTCAGAATATTTTATCCTGTCTCATGCATGTGTTCACATGATGTATGCTCACAGTGGAATTATTAATCTGCTCCTGAAATTGCTGTTTCTGAAACTTGCTGGGGTATGATTTGCTCTGTTCCTTTAGGTACCTCTTTGGCTAGAGCTGCATCCTTCTAACTTCATCTAGAAAACAAAAATCCAGAGGAATGGTTAGAGGCCAGAAGAAGGAGGGTACGAGAGTTTCTCCATTGGGGATTGTTTTTATATTTTTTCAGAGTTGGAAGGAGCAGCTGTGTGTTGTTCCTGCGCTGATGTTCTTACCCTCTCATATATGCCTCCCTCTGTCAGGGCCAGCTGGAGAAGCAGGGACAGAAAAAGTCACATACCCTTTTTAAATCTGCAGGTCACATACCATCAATTACTTTTTGACAAGGTCGGGCAAGAATCCTGAGAACAGTCAAACTCCCTAAGTAAATGCCTTTCCCCAGGTAGCTGATGTGTACTGATGGACTCTGAAAATTACTGCAACAAACAAGGTTTCTCTTTCTGGCCCTCCAAGCAACAGTTTTCCAGTGCAAATGAAGTAGCTTCATCAAAAATCACCAAGACTTCTCAAAATAGAAGATGAAGAGAAATAAGTGCAACTCTTTAAATTATTTATACTGGAGGGTATAAAATCAACCCTTCTTCTTTACATAATAGATCTCTGATTGCAGATAATAGTTCTTTTTGGCTTGAATGTCAGATTTTTAAAACAAAAGCATTCACTGTGAAGCACCTCAGGATTTCCTGGCTAGCTGATACAAATGTTTGCTTGTCTTCAGGTACATGGATTTGTCCTTGCTTGTATGTACATTCTCTTTTCTTATTAACACACAAATATAGGCAAAGATACATGCCCCTTCTTCCTAATTTTTTGGGCTAGCAGTTATTGTCAAAAATACAGGAGACTGTGATTTTTGCTTCTAGACTCTGGTCTCTAGAGACTGCAGTAATAAAGGCAACAATGTTGTGACAGCATTTGTGAAGCCAAAGATTGTAAAATGTCCACTTGTCCTCTGAGAAGGCCTTTTTCTCAGGAGCTCAACACTAACTGGTGCCTTCATCTTTCAGGTGAAGTGCAAGCATAGGGTTACAGGGATGAAGCTGTTTCCTGTCTTCTAAAATTATGCTTTTGGTTTATATTTCTTAAGTACCACTTCATTAGAAGTGGCTGGAGGAATGAAGATCGTTTCTGCAAACATATGCACTCAGTTAATAGATTTTTCTGAACTAAAGTATTGAGAACGAAGTCCTTCACAAATGTATCCAGAGGACAACATCCTTAGACTCCAGAGCCTGAGGTTAGATATGCAGTCCTTAAAGTAAATCAACAGATAATGTGTCCTCATTTAAGTTGATGGAAAATAGATAGCTTAGTTCTTTTGAACATTTGAACCTTGAGCATTTGCAGCAAGGTGACATCCTGATTGTGGGAAAACAGAGAAGCTGGAAGGTATGATTTTATTATTTAGGGAAGTCACGATAAGGAGACGTACAATAAGGGTAAAAATTCTTTTCTCCGATATACAGAAGCAAAAGGTTAAGGCTCAATAACTTTTTTTTTTTGTTCTTCCTTACTAAAAGATCATTCTGCAGACAGGGAAACAGCAGTGCTGAAGTCATTCATAAAAATTCTGATAGAATAAAAAACAGAATCCGAAGTTACTAACTCTTAATACAGTGCTAGAACAGTATCTTCCACAGGAGTGTGCAGACAGGTCTTGGTATAGGGATGAGAATGGGAGGAATACATTAGTTTTTCAGGTGCCGCTGACAAGCCCAGTATATGTTTTAAAGTTTTCCCCTCTTATGTAGACAATCTTGGAAAATCCTTCTTATATAAATCTATTGGGCTAGAAATCTAAATTAACAACTACCTTGGCTACTGGTGGAGGAAGATAAACAACAGTGATTAATCAAGCTCAGGAAAATCCAAATTGTGTGGCTCTGTGGGCCCCAGGAAGTGGTTGCAGTCCTCTGTACTTACTCAGACAGAATGTGTTTATTGACACTAGTCAAAGGCATCAGCTGAGCAGAATAGCCCCACACCACGGGGGGGATTGCCGTGGTGAGTGGAGCCAGGGTTGCCCCTGGCTCCCTCATTTTACCCACAGATGTTGCAAGCCTGATCCTATGGGGATCTCTTCCCCTTCCTGGGACTGGAATGGTAAGGTCTCAGTTGTCATCCATTGGATGGCAGCCTTTATCTTTCCCTATGATGTTGGAGCTAATTACTCTGTTCACTAGAGATGATCTAGGTTCCTGGGATACTGTGTAGGCTGTGCCAAGGTATTTGGCTTGGCCTTCACTAAATCATCACCTCTCCTGAGAAGCTGTCAGTGGGTAGGGGTGTTAGTTAAGAAGGGTTTAGCTTTCAAGGCACTGTTGTCAAACCTGTTCTTGAGCATTTACAGTCCTTTTGGCTGAGCAGTTGCTACATAACTTTAGAGCTGTATATCTTCAATCTCTGCATCCTGGAATGAGAAATTCTGTGTGATTTACTCCTCCTACTTGTGGTGAGCTCACCATGTCTACAGCATCATAAACTTGTGTAATCTCTATGTCTTCTTCCAAACTTGTAAGTTTTATCTATCCAGAGGCGCTCCTTACCCTCATTCTTAAACTGCTGGAGAAGGACAGGACCCAGATCAAGACAAAGAAAACAAAAGATGAAGAGCTCTCTCTTGACTGTTCCAGCCTCCATTCAACATCAGTGTGTAGAATGTGAGAGAAAAACCATGCAAGATTATCAGTTTTGGTGGGACCATTCCTTCCTGCAGGGCTTCAAACTACAAATGAACAAAAATGACAAAAAAGTCCCATCACTGAGTCTTTTTTGCTGTTGGAAAATGCGGGATTGTGGATTGACTTGAAGCACTCTGTGTAAGAGGATGGTCCATTGAAAAGTTAAAAATTTAGGTGGTATTCCCTAAATGTCTAAGGAGGCCTAGTAGTATTGCTATTTTAGCAGGAAGGATGATTCAGGGAGATGTGTGAAAGTGGAGCTATCACCAAAGGGATCTCCTTTAAATGCTACATCAAGGGACATTCCCCCTGAGGCACATCACTTGGTATGCCACTGGTCCCAGCCAAGGATATTCCAGGCAAATACCCTTCCTTGGCATTTCACATGTGATCCACACATGTGAAATGGTGAAATGGCCACAGCTTCACTTCAGATGCAGGTGTATTTTTTGCTTTTTAGATATTCAGCTCTGATTCAAACCTTGTTTGAGCCCTGCAAGGGATTAATATCAGAAATAATGAAAAAAATGCTGAAAGCAGCAGAGACCTTATCCTTTATTATTTTATTTTAATTTCCTTAACACATTAACAGTGCTAGCCTTTGATTTAAATTTTGGGGTTTGCTCATTTCAGAGGCTTTTAGGAGGGAAGGATATTTTTCTAGTGCCTGACCAAGTGCTATCACACATAGAGGAAAATCTACAGGTTTACTGAAAACAGCTCAAGTATTGTCAGTGGAACATAATTAATTCATAGCAACATTCAAGTGGTCATAAAAACTTCCTTTAAAATTTCTTCAATTAGAATTTTTTTTTCCTGTAGAATTGATTTAGAAGGATAATTGGGATTTTCCTTTAGATATCTTTAAATAGAGTTTTCACAATTGTTCTTCTTTAGAATGCTTTTTTTTATCTTGAGAAATTTATTGAATGAGTTCATCTTGGGGGGAAAAAAAGGAAGACTGACCTAAAGTGTATTTTTAGAATGTTTGCTTAGGAGCAAATTTTGAGCATCGATTTTCTGGTTTAGATTATTAACCTGGTTACCTGCCTGAAGATCTGGAAAAAGGAAATCTTTAGACTAAGATACCTATTATCTGTTATAGCTCTGCTCGTTATATTCACTTTTCTGTCCTACTCAAGGCCGTGTATAAGCTCATGACATTCAAGGCTTGCTCGTAAGTGATTTTCAGAGCAGCACCTTTCCACTGGTGAACCATGACAATGACAGTAGATGATGGCATCCTGGATGTCTGCTCTTCCTCTCAGTGCTCCAATGATATTAACCCTGTTGCAGATGGTCTGCATCCTGAGTGGCACTGCATCCCAAACCTGCTTATTTGTGTTCCTGTGCCTTTGGGTTTGGGCCGGACATTTGAACACTGTCTCCATAAACATCTCTGGTAAAATGGGTCATTATTTTTTTAAAATGTTTTGCTGTCAAAACAGCAAACATTAAAGGATGTTAGTTTTCTTTTAGCAACTTCCTCCAGCTTACAGAAAATCTTTCTTTGGTTTTCAGCTTCCTGATAGATATACTCATCACATTAGACAACAGAAGAAATTGGGAAGAAAAATTTTGCTCTCACCTCTCTAACATCACTGCTGTAAATTCTCTCTTCACTGACATTAGGGCAATGTTTTCATACTGAGTGTCTGTGTACTGCTAGGGAAGGAAGCAGTGTGGGAATTTGAATATAGGTAGATGTTTACAGAGGCATAAATGAAAAAAAAGACACCAGTTACTGATGAAAGGCCATGCCTGGGATTGGTATTTAATTGCTATTTTAGTTTTTTCATTCCTTTTTTTAAACATCTCTGATGATGATTATGTGCAAATAATCCAGCACACTCTGTATACCTCTTCTGGCACTCCAGGGATGATCAAAAGGAAAAGCAGTGACAACTTTGGTCAGCAGAGACAACAAATTTGATTAAATTTTCTTGAAGGACAGGTCCATGATAGAAAAAGGAGCACATTTTACTCTCTTTTATTTTTTTTTCAAGATCTTTACCCCTTTCCAAATATTAATTTTCAGCTAACTCTAACTGGGACATGTACTTTTGCCAGGGGAAGATATTAAACATTTTCTCTGTGCTCAGCAGGAGAAGGTACAGAGCTGAGTTCTCTGCTACTTGTCCAAGGCTTGAGATAACATATCAAGTGTTTAGTCATGATACAAGAAAGCATTTTTAATGCTCTTAATGGTGCTGGTTTTTCCACTCTCATTTGTGCTAATCCCAGCTCTTTCACTTTTGTTTATGTACCCATTTTTCTGTGTCTGTTTCACTCTGTCTCAGTCTTTATCTCATTCTCCCATGCATTCTTTTTGGGTTTTGTCCTCCTTGTGCTTCATCTTTGTCTTAACTTAGTCTCCATTCTTTCTCTCTTGTTTTTCCCTTTGTCAATATGTTTTTCTTCAGTTTTTTTTTCTGTGTGTGCATCTGTCTCTTCCTCTGTGCTTTCTGTTCTCTACTCATCCTTTATCTCTTTCCCACTCTTTCTCTTTTTTCCAATTCCATTAGCGAAAGTAGATAATAACTTGTGAATTCAAGTGGAACTTCATTTCTGAAACCGTACACTCGTGCTGGAACCCATTAAGCTCGATAGCGAGAAATGAGAGAAATCATAATTATCAGGCCAGTAAAATACATGAAACATAAAATTTGTCAGGGAAAGTAATTGAAATTATTGGAGCAGTTGGGTCCTGGTGCTGTGCAGACCCTCAGTGATAATGGAAAGGTTACGGGCAATGTTTAGCAATGCTGATGAGGCCCAAGGTGACTCAACACCACCACAGTCAGCAACTTTATGCTCTGCTTACATTAATTTGCTAATCCATCTTTGGAAACGGCCAGGCTGAGCAGCGCATCGGGGTTTGCAGAACCCCTGCCAAAGAGCTGGTGCAGCCAATGTTGCAAAACTTTTGCTTTCGTTTTCCCATTACTTCACCTCCCTCTCATCTGCTCCTTTGCACATCTCTCTTTCTTTTCCCTTCTTTAGTCATGCCATCCATTTTCCTCTAGAGCCATTTTACAGTCTGTCTGTACAGTCACAATATGTTGATTATTTAAAGCTTGTACCAAGGCAGTCCCATCCACTTCCCTAGCATTCCCCTCTGAGGAGCTGTATACTCTTGCAAACTACCAGGGATGTCCAGGAGCTGTTGCTGATATTTCCAATCTCCCTTTGTGGGTGGGGAAGCTAAATCAAAGGAAACTGAAGTTGTCAGGATCTAAGTTGGACATAATAGATTTACACCTTTGGCTACACTGTCCCTCTTGTCTCAGCCCTTATTCCTTTCTTGACTATGGAGATTGCAAGGGCTTTGGCAGAAGTAGTGCAGCTTTCAGTGCAACCAGCCAGGGGATTTGTGCCTATGCTAATTCAGTGTATGCTGAGTATCCCTTTGGATTCTGTGTTATATAATAAAATGTTATTGCATCTGCTTCAGCAAGGGAGCCTTGAAAAATTGGCACGAACGTTGATCCGACAAGGTACAAAATCTATTTGCCCACTCTCATAAAGGCAAACACTAATGAACTATTTGTTCTGCGTGGAGAGAATGATTTTGCAGGGCTCCTTGCTTTTGAAAGGGAAGGAGATGAACAAGGAGAGAGAGGAAATAGCATCTGCTTCTCTTTAGAGCCTGAAAACATTGTGAGAATTACTGAATCATCTAGCACCCTCTTTCTTTCTTTCTGAAGGGTTAATGTTATTTGGAGAGGATGACATAGTGGTCTGTTTTCTCCTAAGAATCACTGTTGTGGTGGGTGGCATGTGTAAGCCCTGATCTGTCTCCTATCTGGTCTCCTCCTTTCTTTTTGTACCTGCCATCTACCCTCTTCCTACTTGTTTTCTGCCCAGGGGTATATTCACTCTTCTGGAATTTCAACCCAGTCATGTGCAGTTCACAGATCGTTCATGGGCCATTTTCAGGCAGACTAAAATGTTCTCTGCAGGGCATCTGTTTCAGTCCCATCTAGCACAGGTATCATCACCCTGTTCCAGCTGCCTGCTGTCAGGCTCCTCTAGTACAGGCTGAGGCTGTTCGTTCTGAAAAGGTCTGAAAGCCATCTACACAGCATGGGCAGAGAAATGATCACGTTATTGGAATCTATGTGGCAATAGTGGTAGATTCTGTTACATTGCCTGTAGCTTCCTTTTTCTCTCTTCAGCCAAACTGCTCTGTGTTTTCCCTCCTAACTGGTTGCTGCTGTGGAACCAGCTGCATTTCAGTAGCACTGTGTCATAAGTAGTTTTGTGGGCTGCTTTGACAAAGAGAGGTCTGCCTTATCCAACTAGATGCACAATTAAAAATTATAATCTGATAAAACAAAAAAAAAAACCCGCCAATTCTAATGAAATGAAATCCTTTCTCTTGACAACCTTTCCCCAGATGTGCTGTTTAAGCCTGCCATTTTCACAGCAAATATACTTGGTGCTGCTAGGTTTCCAGTGGCAGAAAAAATGGTGTTTAATGAACTGTCCGAACAACCTCTTAGCAGCACCAGTAGGAGTAGCATAGCTTATTAAGGTTGATGCCTTGGCTCAAAGCAGAGCTCCTTATTATGGGGAATATGTTACATATAGCTTGTCCAAGAGGGCCAGTTGTAGATATCACTTCTATTACTATTGCCATTAATACTTTATTGATGATGATTTTAAAACCACTGGGTAGGACTTAGAAGATGCAATTTAAGAATAATCTATGGCCTTTTTTATAGCAGTCTCCCCTGAAACTCTTGTCAGGTGATGGATTTAAAAAGACCCTGCACAGTCCCATCAGAGAGAACAAGAAATCCAGAGCTGTAATGCCAGTAGATAATAGAGAAGTTATGTGTTATGAACAAAAGGACCTTCCTGGTTCCCATGGGGACACTGCTGAATTGAGCTAAATACTGACATTGAAATGCTAATTAGCTAATTGCTCCTGGGAATCACCTACACCCTCCACCCACACTACCATTCTAGGACTGGGATGCAAAATAGAGGGACCACTGGACCACTGGAACCATGAGAGGGGGTTTTTGGGGATGAAAACACCCCTAAATGGAAGGCTGGGCACAGTGGAGGGAGCTGGATGGGTGCGCTGGCTGGGGAAAAGGGAACCACATCCCCAGTCTATGTCTGACCTGTCACCATAGCCTCCAGAGCACCAGACTGGACTGGGCTGTGGGAAGCAGGAGCAAAGGAGCAACACTTCCTGGTGCTACGAAGACTTCAGGGAAAAACTCTGTACGCTTTTTTTCCCTTCGGCTACCGGGAAAGCTGCAACGGCGGGGGCGAGCTCCATATTGAGCCCAATTAATCTTTTAATAAAGACCTGAACACTAATAAAGGCATAAGCCTCTCTTCATTACATTATGTACCATTGGAAGAAAATGAGGCATCATTACAAATGGCCTGGGAGCAAGAATTATCACCAACTCCTGAAATGGCTGGACTGGAATACTCTTTTTTCCCCCATGACTCTTGGGAAGATGGTCTTTACATTTAAGGGATTGAGGATTATATTGGTATTTCTGTGCCTGGGAGCCTGGTTTCACTAAGTAGAGAAGTTGTGAGGAAGCCCAGGGCATGATGGAAGAGAGGGAATCATTTCTTCCTTGCTGAATTGTTTTTTGCTTCTGGCAAAATATGGTCCTGCTGTTCTCTGGCAGTGTAACCTCTATTTCTTCTGCACTGGCTCTGACCTAACAGGTGAAAAATAGCTTAACAAGAAAAATGTAGTGTCCAGATTCCTATATTTTCACCACCCCCTTAGAGGCAGTTTTCTACCTTAAGTGATGTCTCGGAAGCATCTCCAATGGTGTCAGATATGGCTCCCCTTTTTCTTGGGAAGTGATGTCTGTCAGGCAGCGTGCTGTCTCTTGGCATCATGTTGTCAGCACATGAATTTATGATGAGCCTTGTGAACATCCTTCTGCCCTGAAAGACCCCAACAGCTGAAATGAATTTGTAAGAACTTCTGATTTTATTTTTTTTTTAATATGAAAAATAGGAAATAGTTTTCTGCTGTCCTGGTTGCAGAAAAATTTCTAGAAATGTTACGCAGAGAATTAAAAATTCAGGGGGAAAAACAGGAAAAAATGTTAACATTTTTAATACTGATTATTTTTAGAGGGTGGGTTTTTTTGTTGATTTTGTGGGATTTTTTGTTGGATTTTTTTTTGTATTGACAATAATTTGTCACATGAATGGAGATTTAATAGAGTTGCTTCAAAACATAAATCCCAGATTATGGTACTTAGTCCCCTAAGATCATTATGGGTAATGAAATCTTAAGTTTTTTTCTAAACTTATTCTGTCAGTGCAGTTTTTGTTATGGTACTCAAATAGCGTAGGAGAAGTAGATTAATTTGTTTCACTGTAGCAAGCTATTTTTTCTCTTGTTATGAGACTTCATACAGTAGCACAACTGAGAACTGTGCAAGTTGAAAATGTTACAAAGTAATGCTTAAATCCCAGAAAAGATCATTATTTCTATGATGAAGAGATAAGGGGGGAAATAATTCCGAGGCTATCTCTTTTTACAAGGGAATAAAATACATTTTTGGTGGCAATGAAGTTTTCTGGCTTCAAAACTTTTTCCTTTTTTGTTTTTGTTTAAAAAATTAAAATCAAAGCTGCAGAAAAAGAAGATTCTCAAGTGGCTTAATCTGCATATTTTCTCATTAAAAAAGAAAAACATTTAGTGGATTTTCATGCAATAATATGAATTGTCCAGATTTTTTATAATGGACTTAAATTTTTAATGAGACTGATCCTGCAGTCTGGTTATTTATAACTTCCACAGATTAATGAAGTCCAGTGAGAAAGACTGAAAAAAATGGAAGCATCTCAACCTGAGCTACCAAATAACTATCAGAAAATATAAGTGATGGGATTAGCCTATAAGAAGACACTTCAAATTTTCACTTGTCCCTTTAAATTCAGGAGCTGTGAGAAGATGGAAATTAGGCACTCCAAGCAGGACTCCTGCTTCTGATACTTTGTTAAAATGTCAATTTTGAGCAAGATAAATGTCTATAGGTCAGTCTTTTGAGATCTTGAAATGTTTCATCTTGTGTGGATGCTGCTGACAAGCTGTTCATAGACACTAGTACATCAAAGTGTCCAAACAATGGGGTGTTGCTGGGAGCAAGCAGGAAAAGGAATTGTGAAGAAAGTGGCTGCTTAGTGCATATTAAAACAATTCACAGGCAAACACAGGCAGAGAGAAAAGGGCCCAGTTATGATTCCCCTCAGCTTTCACTGCTACGTGTGAAACAAGGGGGTGTGCATTGGAGAAGAATGTTTTGTCCATCTGAAAAAAAGTGAACCAAACCAAAAAGCATCCAGGCCTAAGTATGCTGAGCATGGCTAAGTGGCAGGTGGGTTTGGACTTGCAGCCATCCCTACTTTTTCTTTTCTGTGGGTCCATTAGGGGCCTTGGTGGCATTGTTCCAGAGTTCAGCGTTGTATGGTGGTTGAAGAACCAAGGGACTGTTGCACTGAGAGACATGGATTGTGCATCAGTTTCTCCATTTGTCAAACTGCTTTTCACACTCTGCCTAAGCTCTCAGATATATAGCTGGGGATGTTGGTGAAACTGTAGTGCTTTGTGACTCAGTCCTCAGCTTACTGCAAATTCACGTTGAAATGCTGTGATGATGGCCAGTGCTAGTGCATACTGCAATATTACTGATCTTTCCACAGAAAGTGGGCACTTTGCCCCAAGGTGAAAGAAAGATACAGTATCACATAGGCATTTGTAGTAAATCCAATTGTTCTCACATGGCAGAAGTAGATGTGGCCAGTTAAAGCAGGAAGAAATGGATTTCTTGGATTAGTAAGTTTTGGAGTACCTGGTTCTTTCCACCTTGATGCATTCCATCCTTCTGGTGCTGCTGGATAGGTAACTGTGGAGAATCTCAGGGTCTCAGAGTAGAGAGGCCATAGAGGACTCCTAAAGAGAAAATTTAGGATTAAGAGTTCTACTCAAATCTTGCTGTCTGGATCACACTAGATCCTCCATCACTCATGTCTGAACACAAGCACAACTGACACTGGAGCATCAGTGAAATGAGAAGCAGCTAATGCTTTAGTAATTGTGTTGTTTCATGAAAGCTGATAAGTTTGCCCTTATCAGCAATGTATGTATGTGAGCTTGAGCAGTTTTCCTACACAGCGTCTTTGCTTTCTGTAGAAACCCTCTGGGCTCCTGGCACAGCTCTGTCCATGTGTCTTAAGAGCAGCGCAGGCAGGTTCCAGCAGCTGGATGAAGGGTATTGTAAAAGTTAACAGCAGCAAATGGTTCACAGTATTGGGAAGAAATTGTCCTTCTCTTGTTGATTGTTTTCTCCTTTCCTCTGTGACAATATGGTTGCATGAGGTATGGCAAAGCCCTGCTACTCTTTCAGGAGCTATTACTTGGATTATTATGCTCCTCCTTCTACCACTGTACCATGCTATTACATTTAAATCAGTTTAAGCAGTGGTTCAGCAAAAGCTGTTCCCATACTGACGATTCAGACACATGCCAAAGAAAATACCTCTCTGTTGTTGATTCCTGACAGTTTGAAAGTTAATCAGTAGCTGTGTTTTAAGCCTATTCAAGTTGAGACAAATCCTGATAGCTTTCAGTGAACCTTCTATATGCTTCTGAATATGATTTTGTTGTTACTACTTCATTTCAGGAGGCTGGAAAGGCTTCTAACTTTTAGAAAGACATGGCTGGTTGTATAATGACCTCTCTGTGTCAGTCACTGTTGCCTGTTCCATTTTGTGAACCACTGGGAGAAGAGAATTGATTTGACAAGTTTAAGATTTCCTCAGAATTGGTTGTCATTCAGAGTTACTTGCTAACTAACATCCATAAAGATGTTTCTGCGTTTTGAATAATATTTAACTAATGGAGTGTTTTCCATCAGTTCACCAGGTGTCTGATTACACCTGCTAGCTGGTTTGCAGTCCTAGGTTGGCAGGTGACCCTGTTCTTCACAAGGGATATTGTGTGGTTTATAATGAATTATAAACTTCCTATATATATATATATATATACATACACAAACACATATATATATATTAAGACGTGGCAGGAAATTCACTAGCTGGCAAGTGCTGGAAATGAGCAGACAAGTCATCCTATACAAAATGCACACATTTGTGGAATAATATTTTTGCTGGAATGACTTAAATGTATTAGTTTCCTTGCAAGTTATGTCAGTTCTGCATGTCTGAAGCATCTATGGAATATATTGTAATTACATGGCTTTGTGTGTGTACAGAAGCTGCTGAGCTGAGCATCCAAGCTGTGTAGCATTACTAGTTACTAGAGCTTATAGTTCAGTACAAGTGCAGAGGCATATGTTTCCAATGAAATAAAACCTGCCTTCCACTGCTGCAGATGTGTCAGACTTTTGAGAGGCAAAAATAAGGAACAGTAAATTAGCAATCATGTTGTGTGATGAAAACAAGATATCCTCATTCTTTTGGAAGCATTGAAGCATCAAAATGAAGCAACTCAAACATATCCACTAAAGGCCTCATTTCACCGTAGAAGTTGTTTGTGTCTTCAGGTAATAAATATATCTATGAGAACAGGTCAATATCTAAGCACTGTGAGCTTTGTGTTCTGTATACACCTACTTCCTACTGCTAGAACATAACACCAGTTCTGTGACAGATTTTAAGTTGCTTGCATAGCATTTTATATGTCCCAATGTCAACTTGGAGGTATTTATTCTGTAACTTTCAATAGCATGTACTCATCACCTCAAGCAACCTGAAAAGTTAATGTTCTTGGTTCTGCTTAGGTATCCCAACTTGATGTAGCTGAGAGCCACACTGGGAGGGGGAAGTCAACACAGAAGAAAGGGAAGGGTTTTCAATGCACAGGGGGATTTGCACATCTTCATGAGAAAGTACCAAGCAAATTCTCTGAGTATCCGGGCAAATTAGATAGAAGTCAATTGACACAGGAATCTCAGAGAAGCTGAGCTATAGGATTCTTTCCTGCAGACAGAATTCAGGACAAGACATTATCTGTAGAAGAATGCAGCTTCAGTTGTCAGAAATTAAGATAATCAATCTGAACATTTCTATGGGTTCTGGTGAGGAAGTGGAAAATTTCCATTATTGGGTGGGAGAAGGGGAGGAAGTATATGGAATATCAGGGCACAAAGCCCAGACAAGCCATGGTGACATTCCAATTTCCCAATAGTATTTGTTAGATAAAAATTTCCAGTGAAATATCATGACAGTGCAGCCTACTCCCACATGACATCTCCTACCAATGCGTGGGTTGCGAGCACCTGCTTGCACCTTATGCTGCTCCATACTGAGAACAAAATTTCATTTGGAACAGAAGCAGCTCAAATGTATCAAAAGCACTGCTTCCCTGCAGCTCCCTCTGCTCCCCATTGTTGGACTGTCCTGGGAACCAGAAGTATCCCATACCCTTTTGAGCCAGGATAATATTTTGAAAGTACCTGTGAATGCCTTTTGTGAGGGATTGTGAGCTGTTGTTTATTTAACTGCTCTGAGCTGTTGCTATTACATCTGTTTAATATTCTTTACTTGTCTCAGATCCCAAAGTTTTAGATATTTAATGCAAAACAATAAAGGGGAGAGGGGACAGAACCCTCTCGCTAATCATTTGTCTTCATCACAAGAGGTGCTCATCCCTCATTTCCATGGTGATCATGCAATTATGTGTTTTGTTGAAACTACACCTCCCTCTCAGTTACAAAGGAGGAGATGCTAAAGAAGAGGCCAATGTAATTACTAACCTTTCAGCTCTTCAGCAGCCCTAGGGCTTATCTGTTTTCATCAAGAGAGGATTGTGCCTAAAGTAAGAGGACCTGACAGTTAAGGGAGTTATGCTTCATGGAAGGTGAGGAAGGCAGCGCTGCAGGAAAGGTTTGCTTACCTCTGGAAGTCACCAAACATGAGACCTGAGTGGAACATTTTGTACAGCATTAACTGCAGTTGGAAAGGTCTAAGGGCTGATCCTGCATTCATATTCCGTGTCTCACACGTACACTCATACAGGTACTCTCACAGACGATGTGGAATAGCTCCACTCTCATAAGTGACATTGTACATCTGTAAAGCAGGGTGAGGTGGTAGTAAAATTGGTCCTTTTTGATGTTAGCTTGCAACAATACATTTTCAACTTCCTTTGTATGAGGGTGTTCCTAGAGCAAGCAAATGAGAATTTAGAGGAGAACTAAGAAAGCATCTAACTTCTGTGAGCGCTAATACTATCTTATCTCAAAATGGAAATGTGATGGGTCACTCCACCTCAAGCAAACAAGGACTGAATCTATAAATCAGCATGAATTTCAGGTACCTGTTTAAAATGCAAGGGGCCAGACATGTTCTGTAAGTGGCAGGATCTTCCCTTTGAATGTAAACAGCACAGTGAGACATTTCGTATTAGTATGATCACTGATGGGTATGCAAAATAAGCAACAATACATAGTTTGGGGGCCACGGTCAGCTATGGAAGAAGTGATCACACCTCTTGAGAAAATTCTTGATTCCTTTTCATTCCTCAGAGGGTATGAATGATGTTGTATAATAATCAAAGGGAAGTAACTAGGAAGAGAGATGATTTGTTCTAGTTTACTTGCAGTTTCTTCTTTTCCTTTCTCTTGCTGTTATGTGTAAAGTATATAGAAATAAATTAGAGCAAAAGGAGTTAAATAAATCCTATCTCTATTAGGTTCAGGATAGGTCAATAAGTCTTACACTGGGGTTGACACCAAGGGCATGCTCAGCACAGCCCTAATTCAGCCACTGAGGTTCCCTGTGTGGTACTTGCATGTCCCACTTCATCACCTATAAAGTGTCATTTTTTCCTTAAACCCTCAGCTTGAGGCCATTTGAAGATTTTTGGAATGTTGCTGGTAGGAACATTCCGGTGAATTCTGAGTTGGCTGCAGAATACCTGTCAAACGGGCTTAGGAGCAGAAATGCTGTACTTGTCAAGTATTAATATCACTGAAACTTTCCCAAGATCTTACTTATAAATCATTATCTCCTTCCTCCTCTCTCCCCCACACACCAGCTTGTCTGTAGACTTGGACAGTAATACAGCCGCAGGGAATGACTGCTTCTGGTTTTTGGTTCTGCAACACAATTAATTAGTTATGAAAGTTATTTTAGGAATGTTATTTCCATTCTGTTTCCTATAACATCACAGTAGTGTATTGCTAGAAAATCATGCAAATTTTATCAGCCATTCCATAACTATTGTGGCATTGACCCTTTTCACCCAAAAGTCATTGCACCAGTCATCAAGTGATAACATCATTGAAGTGTTTATATATTGTCCACAGCAATTTTCCTCAAAGTACTGTAGAACCCATAATTATTGCAGGGAGAATAACGTTTTACCCATTAGACCCGGAAACGCTCTGAAGGATGGTCTATAGCATTGTCCACTTTTACAAGAAAATTGCCATTAGTTCAATTTAACTTGATATTGATGCAGGTGGGAGACAGAGCAGACAAGGTCATGGTATCCAGGCTTAGATTTTACAATGATTTCATACAGTACTGTGCAGTATTGGTTTCAACAAATATAAGTAAAAATGTCAGGGTGAAATCCTTAGCCCTATTAAGAGTTGGACACTTGCAAGAATTTGTCAGCTCCATTGTATGTGAGTGAGTGGGAATGGCAGAGTTGGTCTAATGAGCTTCTTGCTTATATGATAAATAAAAACTGACTTGAACTAGGTCTGAAAATTAAGAACTAAAGTTAAAAGCCTGAGGATCACAGTAATTGGATTTGTGGAGGTGATCTATCTCTTCAGCCTTATTTCTTCCCACTTGCCTCCTATGGATTTTTTTTTGATTGATACACTGGTAGTGAGGTGACAGAGGGTGCAACAGGGGAAGCAGAGTAAAACAAGTGAGCTATTTCTCTGAGTGTCTACTTCTAACTTTACAGAAAAAGCTTCTGACTTGTGGAGAAACAAAGCAGGGGCTCTCATCAGTGAGAATTCAGCAAGAGCAGCTGTTTGATCTGGAGGCAGAACACCTCTGACCCAAGGCAAAACTGAGTCGACCAGAAGTATAGTGCTCATCTGCAAGTCCTCACAGGCTGGGAGATACTGCTATTTAACACCCTTTGTAAATCAGGACTTCACACGTGAGGCTGGAAATTTTCAGGCAACAGCCTATGAAAGGCAAAGGGATGGTACCTCTTTGCTTGCATTTAAAATATTATGAGCAAGAACTAGAGGAATAGATGGTTGTAAGAAGGAGTGATATATTATCTATATAAAATATAGATGTAATATATAATAATGGTATATCTAGTATATATTTCATATATTTTATATATATATATATAATATATATATAGAATTACAGTATAGCATAGAATTTCAGGCCTGGAAACACTTCCTCTTTGGTTCAATATAAACATTTCAGTGTCATAGTTTTGTTTATTTTGCATTATTTTACCTTAAAAAACCCTGTGGATTTAGAGCTGTCATCCCCAAAACCTGAAACATTAACCACATACATTTGCATAAATAACAACTAGTAAGAGGTTGAGATATGAGCAAAATGAAGAAAAGTTGCAAACATGAGTAGATCTTTATGGGCTGTATTGTCTAGAATATATATATTAAAAAAAAGTTGACTGTGTCTTGGAGTAACAGAGCATATTCAGGATGCAAGACACGTAGACATGGTGCTTTTCCTCATGGGTCTGCAAGTGGGTTCAGAAGTAGCAGAGCATGGGAGGGGCTAACTTGCTGAGAACTTGCAGCTCTGGTAGGTCTTCTAGACTTGGGAGCATTGGGTTAGCCAGACTTGCAAAAGAGAAGATATTTAAAAGTTGTGTTGTCATTTCTAGAAAAGCAGTATATGATGTTACCTTGGCAAACTGAGATGCTCTATTGTAAATTCAGGTTAACCCGGTGGAAAGAAATGATGATGTCTGACTCCAGTTCAGAAGGCTGAATGATTTCTTTATTATAACTATACTGCAATACATTAATATGCTATTTAAAGGAGATACTAAAACTACATATCTACTTTCTAACTACCATCTCTAACTCACAGCTCATGACCCTGTTAGTGAGAATCCCAACACAGGTGGATTGGATTGGCCATCAGGCTCAAACAATCCTCACCAGAATCCAAACAAGCAATCACCCCAGGTAAACAATTCTCCAAACACATCCCACGTGGGAAAAAGAAGGAGAAGAAATAGAAATTGTTTTCTGTATCTTCTCTCTGTGCTTCTCTATGAAAAAATCCTGAGAGAGAGAAGAATGTGCCTGCCACAATGCTCTGTGGTCAATAAGAGGTAAACAGGGCTTTTAGAAGTCTGGAGAAAAATCTTCCATAGAACCAGTGTGTTGGTGAATGGCTCTGCAGATGAGCAGTCCCCTGCAGGGAGGCATGGTAGAACCCTCAGTGGTAGCACCAGAAGCCTGCAATCTCTTGTGTGTGTCAGCAGCTAAATCTTATTTCTTCCTAGGATCTACAGCACTTCTGTTCATTGATTTGCTGAGGAAGGAGTAGGAATAGATGCTTCTGTAAAACATGCTTTTATTTCCAGTTATGCAAAATTTACTTTTAAAGCATCCTGTAGCTCAACATCATTCATCTTCAAATTCTATGGCAGGCAGCTTTTTTAGGTATCAAGGTGACCCTTTGCATTACATCTGAAACGTGTACTCTTACAGTAACACAAGGCAGACAGAAGTGGTTTGGGGAGGGGGACTAAAACTTTGTGGTTTGGGTTATGACAATACCAATTGCTGTGGATACACACTGTGTATCTACACCCTGTGCAGCCCTCCTTGTGCTTTTGGGGAGGTGTAGTTTTGGGTACTTCAGGGAGGATACTGTAAGGCACGACAAGGTTTTCATGAGGGCAGAAGAGATCATGAGAATATTTGGCTCTTGAAAAGCTCTCTAGTCCATCCTGCAGCTCAGGGAATGAGCAAATAGCTTTTGCCATTCTGGTAGACCTTTGTCAAACCTGCTCTTCTAAGAAAAACTGTCTGGTAGAGAGGTTCTATAACTGCCTGAGGTACTGAACTTCTAGTTCTTGCTCTTACAGATAGAAATTTCTTTTGAACATCTAATCGTATTCTGTTCAGTTGCAAATTAAATTAATTACGTCCTGTTCTATCCTCAGCAGACATGGAGAACAATTGATCACAGTTGTCTTCACTGTATTTTGCATAATGAGAAACTGTTATCTTGTCATACCTCAGGTTTTCTTAGACTAAAAAAACTAACTTTTGTTAAAAAGTTTTTTAACTTTTTTCCTTCTTTTTTTTTCAGCCCCCTTTTTTTTCCTTCTTTTTTTTTTTCTCCTATATTCTAATGCCCTATTTCTTGAACTTTTTACTTTTCCCAGTGCTGTATTCATTAGTCTTGTTCAGTCAAGTCTTCAGGTGCAAAGTGTTGGACAGGTGACACTCAGACTTGGACACAGCTGTGGTGGGATGCTAGGAGGGATATGTTTTCAAAAAAATAATGTGACTATAAACATGAAATGGCAGGTTTTGTCACCCTTAATTTATTTGGTATAGTATTATTGGCAAACAGTAGAGGATTTAAAATCACATCTTAATATATAGTCTGCTTCTCTGTAATACCTAGACAGATTATTTTTCATTTATTTATAAATGAAAAGCAAGCCACAATATTGCTGTGTGGTTTAGGAGGACTAGCAACCAAGTTTCTTTTCATTTAGTATTTCAGCAGTAAATGCTTCTTTCTTTTCAGCAGTGAATGCTTACTAATGGTGACTGAAGCAATTGAATATTTTTTCGCCTTTGTGAAAGGATAAGTAATACACTTTCAGAAGACTGGGAAGTAAGCACATAGAATAATCTTTCCAGTCTCTGTCAAATTAGTTGCTAAAGCCAAACATCAGCAGAAGTGACTGCATCACTGAGGAGTTGCTTGGTGTCACAGACTGTTTGCAGAGATAGCAATGCCATTAATTCTACCCCGTGTCCTTCACAGATCCTCGTTTACTTGTCTGGTTGCAAATGGAGCATCCAAAAACCACTGCCTCCTTCCGAAATGTGGCCATTCAAATGTTCATGTTTCAGAAGGAATGTGAGAGGTGGAGTTATTCCCCAGAGTGTTTTGAGTAGCCCTAGTGGAAGAATCCATCATGAACTTACAAAACAACTTTCACCCTTCTTTCTCTCTGGGAATTGTGTATGAACAATGTATGATCTTCTTGTATTATTCAGTATTGACAATCAATTGTCAAATAATATCTATGAATAATTTTTTAAGTTGTAGCTTGTCCATGATCTGCTTATTGTGAATATTTGAAATCAGAGCTAACTGATGAGCTGTGATTGCACATATTGGTTACCTAGGGCAGTGCTAGTCCCTGAGGGGATGAGCCTAGTCCTTTGAAGCACATTTACACAGTGAATGCTTATGATTAAAAATTTCTTTACAAATAATCTCTAATGGCCACTAAAAATTGCTGTTTCTGTGAACACTTCTGCCAGTAAACTCATTAGCTAGAATAATTACTCAAAAAGAATACAAAGCGGGGAGCAAAGCAAGGCAGACCAATTTGTTTTCAAATCAGAATGAATATTGCTGAAATATTCTACTCTTCCCCAGTCCTTTGAGACTTGGCTATGTAAGAGTATTTTGTGGTCTTGTTAGGCTTTTTTACTCCTGAAGTTTTAACAGCTCCCGTTTCTGGCAGGAAGGATCTTATAGGTGCAGTGTTGTGTGTCCATGATTCCTCGCTGCCCCGACCCATTTCATATTGAGCAGATAGAAAGAAAGAAATTGCAGAGTTCAATATGCTACTCAAATGGTTTCTTTTTCTTCTGAATAACCAGAAAAAGCAGCAGGTTAAACATGGAATAAATGGATATAGATAGCCTAGATTATTTGTGCCTGATTATTCTACAGTGCTTTAACACTCTCTGGTAAAATAGACAGAGCAGATACTTGCATTCCAGGGATCCCATGGGCTTTGATTTTACTGCTCTTGGTTTTTTTATGTGACTGAACAGGGAGAGAGAGTGAGATTCATTTTTAACTTCCTTCAGAGGCTGAAGCTTGTTTTCATGTCGGGTGATTAGCTTTGGAAATCATGCTTAAGTAGATGTTTAGCTGTAAATTTACCATTGTTCTGTCAGCTTTAGTTCTCTTTGGTTTGGTCTCTTTCCTTCTTTTTCTCTTTTCCCCACTCACTCAGGACATAAACTTTAATGATGAGATTTCATGCTCAGTCAAGTTTTTGAAAGCCACTTATGTGAAGCATCAATCAGATTATATACCTGCCCTGGCTGGGTGCCTGCTTTTCCCTCCCTACAAGGGGCTGATGGTCAAAAATACATAATGAACTACTATTGATAGCTTATCAGACTATCACCTCTCCCTCCCCTTCTGCCACAAAAAAAAAAAAACCTCTGCAAGTGATGGCTCAGTCTGTCACCATGGAAATTGCTATTGCCGTGCATTACTCTAGAAAGTATAATTGTGTTTGCTTCTTAACACATCCACTGACACATTAGCTACCTTACCAGCCCTTACAGAAAAGGCCTGGTAAATTGGTAAATCTCTTCTTCTTTCTGTGCTTCTGTCACTGACCTAGCATAAATCTCTTCTTCTTTCTGTGCTTCTGTCACTGACCTAGCACTGGATCTCATATTTCTCTGTAGGTTTTAACTACTTTTTAGGTCAAGAGTCTGTTAGTCTTGCTGTGTGGCCTCTGCTACTCTGGAGAAATGTAGGAGAATATTCCTACAAACAATAAAATCAATTCAGTCATGCCAGCAGTACTGTTGCTAAAGTACAGAGTCTAGCAGCTTCTAGTTCATGTTAGGTAAATCTAGTTCCTAAATTGTGTTAAAAATTGTTTGGAAGCAGCTGAAGATTTGCCTCTGCAAAGACTTAAAGCATTAAGGTTTTTACTGTCCTAGCAACATGACCAGCAGAAAATGTCTCTGTTCTTTCCATGCCTTTTTTTCCTGTGCTGGACTTCAGGGCTAATGCATCCTGTTTTCTACTGACAGGAAGAAAAAGCCTGTATTTGTGTATGGGCTTGTGAGATGTCTGGGAATAAGCTCTACCTGGAGCTTATGTAATTTATACAGCACACTGTACTGCCCATCCCTGATAAAGGGGTCTCACCCCAGAGCACGTCTGGTGGCCTTCAATGCAAAATTTCACAGCTATTTAAATTGCCAAAGGCTGCTGAAGAGCATATGTCACTGTGGCACTCATCCCTTCCCCCCAGGTGGTTGTTGCCAGAAGAGAGGAAGGATGGACAAAGAGAGGTCAACTGTGACTCCATTTGATGAAGTTCATCTTTATAATCTTCACGTCCCAGGAATAGAATCTCCTAACTATAATCAGCTCTGGATCTCTGAGGTCAGCCTTACCCACTGCACTGTGCTGCTTCACTCACTACAGTGTGCTGAATATTGAATAGTTTTCTGTCCGCCCCACTTCCAATGCAGCATTATTATTTGTCAATTGCTGTCTACATAACTGCTGCTTTAATGACTTTTCTAAATGTAGAAAGAATAACACATAAATATCTTCCACCAAATAAGAAAGTATAGGTATTAGATAAGAGTTTTCACTATGTAGCTCTGAAGTAGGACACAATAACTGTCTCATAACACGCCTTGCTTCCACCTGACAATATAGAACAGAAAATAAAGAAAATAATTGTTGCCATTTCAAATCTTTAAGAGATGTCAAAGAGGGAAAATCATAATTATTGATATTTAAGTCTGTAAGGATATTATGGCAAACAACCACAACTCTTGCAAAAATGTCTCAAAATTTATTACTTCTATAGCTGACATAATAAACCTTTACAAACATCAGATGTTCTGTTGGACCCACATTTGATGATTTTGAAGATGAATTTCGTTCTACTAAATAATAAACACTGATGAATGAATTTGGATTTTACTTTATTGTATTTTATTCTTTGAGGCAAGTAAGCTTATTTTATCTGTAATCTGTTATATTCTTGAAGTGTCACTAATCTGTAAGGTCTTCTTTAAATGAATTGCTGCTAACTTAAATTGGGCCTCTACTTTGCCATTTTAATGGCTTGCACAGCAAAATTAAGCTCATTATGGCTTTCCACTCCAGAGAGGGGGTATGAAAAACAAGCAGTGTGATGAAGGCCTGTCTTTGCATTGTTTGCCACCTGAAGCTTTATTGCATGAGTGACTAAGAAATGGGCCACAAGCCACCCTCTGCCTTTCTGCTGAGACTGAATTGTGCAGCACTGTTTGTTTCCAGGATTAAATGCTTGCTCCTTGAGCACTGCATCGCACCCGTAATTTATTTTCAGATTTGTTAGCGCCATCGAACAGTCACCTGTTCTTCCCACACTGTTGTGCGCAAGCCTGTATTCTCTAACACCTCCCTAGCTAGGCAAATAGAGTCCCTCTGACAAACAGCTTGCGTTTTAACATGAGATAGAACAAAATGAAACTTCCAGCCCACAGACAGCTTATGCCTTGAACATTTCTGTGCAGGTTTGTCCCTGCTTCACAAACTATTTTATTCAGTCTTATTCTCAGCTAATCCCATATTCTCCCCACCACACTGCTTCACAGCTTTCTGTGTAATGGGCCTCTATTTAATGAGTTGAAGAGTTGTTTTCAGAGACCAAATACACATATGCCTTCATCTACTAAAACAAATTCCAGTGGCTTTGAGAAGAGAAAGGTTGACAGTGTAGGAAAAAAAAAAAGACTGATGAAGGGAAAGGAGGTGTGATTGCTGAGCATTCAGATTTGGGAGGCAAGGAAGACTAGTGTTTTATTCCTCCAGTGTTCTGTGAATCCATCACTCAGACAGAATCTCTGTTAGTGGAAATCTAATTCTTCAGTCACTGGACAAAGTTAATTAATTTGTAAATATATTTCATCTTCTAAGTGACAGCCCTTTCTGACAGAGGAGCTGATAGAAAGAGTAAGGGGGTTAAAGTGTCATGTAACACCACGTTCATCCCAGGACACTGAGGGGACATCAACTAGTTCCATCTCCTCCACAAGCTGCCCTTCATAGCATGGAAATATGGTGATTAAAGTGAGGAGGGAAGCATTGCTCGTGGTGCTCTGATCCTGATTGCTTCACCTTTTATAAGGAGAGTCCATCAAGAGCTGTGTTTGTCTAACTTTGCCATTTTTTTTTTTTTGTCAGTGATTCCTTCTACAATAGTCTCATCTATCTTCCACCTTGTACTGCTCTACCATTTGGGTTCCTAATGAGCAAGAAAAGATTTTCTAGTTTTGACTGGAAGGTAATACCTTGAAGGGCAGTGGTCACGTGAATGTGTGCTTTTGAGATGTCAGAAGTTCCATTGAGAGACTCTGAGAAACTTGAGAACTGGGCTTACAGTGATGCCATGAAGTTCAATAAGGAAAAATTCTGCATCTGTGGTAAAATAATCTATAGTCAGTGCAGGTCAGGAACTGTCTCTTAGAGTATCAGCCCATCAGGGAAGGACCTGGGGGTTAAGGTATTAAATAGACAGCTGAGTATGAGCCAACAAAATAAGACAGTCATCTTCCTCTAGCCCAATATAAGTGTGATTAGCAGACCAGGGGATGCTCTCATTTTCTCCTGTGCAGCCATACTGAGCCTGTGTGAGGATATTATGTCGAATTTAGACTTCCTAATTCTACAGAAGCATTAAGAAACCAGGGAGGGCCTCTAAGATGTTCAGGAACCAAGAAGGCATAGATGATGAGGAAAAGCTGAGCGAATTTTGTTAGTTTAGTCTGGTGGAAAGAGGCAGTAGAGTGAGGAAATAGTAACTGTTAGTTGCTTGTTGAGTAGCAAAAATAATAGATACAGATCCTTCCCAGGAATGGCAAGTGATAAAGATAGGATATCCTTGGTTTTGGCTGACATAGAGTTAATTTTCTTCCTAGTAGCTCTTACAGTGCTGTGCTTTGGATTTAGTATAAGAATAATGATGATAACACACTGATGTTTTAGTTATTGTTGAGTATTGCTTCCTCAAAATCAGGGACTTGTCAGCTTTGCATGCTCTTGCCAGTGAGCAGGTGTGTGAGAAACTCGGAGGGGACACAGCCAGGAAAAGTGACTCACACTGGCCAAAGGGATATTCCATTCCTGAGAACATCACGCTCAGTATAAAAACAGGGGGAGTTGTCTGGGAGGGAACAGCCTGGACATTGGTTAGTGGTTGGTGAGCTCATGGAATGTGTTTCACTTTTTTCTCTTGGGGTTAATATTTCTCTCTTTCTCTCTCACCCTCAATCCCCCACTCTCCCCCTGCTTATTTTCATTACTTTTTTATTACTAGTTTTAATATTTCATTGTGTTGTGTTTCAGTTATTAAATGGTTCTTATCCTAACTAATTAGATTTATCTTTTCTTTCTGATTCTTTTCCCCACTGCAACTTGGAATTGACAAAGGGCTGTGTGGTACTTCATTGCTAGTGGGGTTAAACCACATCAAAGAGTGGATAAAAGATGTAGAGTTCAGGTGAAATGTTAAGAAAACCTTCATCCTTGAGAGAGAAGTATTCCATAACAAAAGGTACAGAGATTGTTGCAACATCTCCATACTTGGAGGTTTTTAAGTCTTGGCTGGACAAATCCACAACTGACTTGATCTAGGTTTGAGAGATTAGATTAAGTGGTCTCCAGGGTTCCTTTCCAGCAAGCATTTCTGTCATTCTGTCAGCTGAATTTGTTCACTTTGATATAAAGAAAAACAAAATCAAAACCTTTTTAAGCTGAAGTTACCAACATATAAAATGGCCATCAAACCAAATGTCTGCTATTCTGGAAAAATGAGCCTTCCGAAGCAGAAATAACAGTGTCTCTGTACAGCAATTGTAGGTTGTCTAGGACTCAGGCCTGGTCCATTTGTGCTGTGAAAATCTGTTTTGACAGAGAGGAATCTATGCTTCAGCTTCATTTAAATAGATTTTTAATGAATTAGGTAGAAAATTAATGTATTATGGGCAGCCTCTTTTCTAATGTAGTTTATATTGCTGTGCAATTTCTGAACTGATTATCTGGGACTACAAAGAAGCTGACACCACTAAAGTAATCCAATGGTGAAATAGGTGGTAAAGGGGGCATTAAAATCATCATAGTTAACATTTGCAGTTACCCTAAGTTTCAGATTAGAGATGTTTGTTATTTTTGGAAATAGAAAAACAGATGGTCAGAAGAACTTCACTGGATTGGTTTGCACTTTGTTCAATTTTTCTTTTGAAAGATAGAAGGGTTAGAAATGTACCTGATGAAATTAAACTGCAGGTTCCAGGTCTTAAGACTCCCGATTTGCAGGAAAATCTAACTCGGCAATTAGTATTTCCATATCTACTTTTTTTTTTCCTTTATTCTTTCCTTCTTTCTTTTTCAAGAAAGTCTAAGAATTGATTTGGCTGTCTCTGGTTTTATTTTTGACATTGCACTAGAGCATTTGTTGTGAGCAGTGGCTAAATTCTCTCTGGAGAAATTAAATACGTATTTCTTTTTCCTTGGCATAATGTAGAGCTTATACTGTGCATAGTATAAAATTTATGGCACCTTAAATTGTTTACTTCAAGTCTTCTTGCTGGTTGTAAACAAAGGGAACAGGAGGTACTTACATCTCTTAGCAACCTTAACTAGCTCTAAAATAAAAAAAAGTTTTTGATTATAGAACTTCCCAATTTATTTCACATTTACTTTTTCTTCTTCCATTAATAAGTAAAGACATAATTTGTTAAAATCTTAGTAAGTTTTGGGGTTTAGTAAGATTAAGGGATTGAAGGATCACCAGATTGCTAATAAAGAAACAAATTAAATATCAATACTAAATTAAAGTGTTGACCAGGCTAGAGAGAACCGAAAAACAATATCTGTACTCTATTAGCAGCTTGGAAATCATGAAAAACTGTCAGCAGAATTCCACTGTCTTCCATAAATCATCCACTATCTTTGATGTGGTGGGCAATAGAATTCACCAATGACAGGTGCTGTCACAGAATATATTTATTCCACAAGTTTTTATTTTCTCTATCAGCACAATGATGGACCTTCATGTCTTGTTTCCTGAATGATGGCAATTTCTAAGAAATTCTACAATTTCTGCCCTTGAAGACTGCCTGTTTCAGGATCCAATGTCAAAATCTATCTATATGCCTGTATAAAACACATCGCTGTGGTATTTAAGCACTCTACATGGATTAAAAATGAACAGTGAAGCTCCCTGGAGGATAGTCAGTAAAATCTACTTAAGTTTTGGATTTTGTGACATAATGTGATTTCATTGGGTTGACAGAAGGACACAAAGAAACATCAGACACTTTACAAAAAATTGGAAAAAAAAAAGCTGTTCTTAATTTTTTAACTCAAAAAGAGATTAAAGTATTGAAAATTTTGAGAATAAATTCTAGTTGTCAATGTGACTTAAACCTTGACATGCAAAAGAATAATGGATTTTTACTTGTTTTTATGACAATTAAAGGTGGGTTTGTAATCATCCTATAATGGGCTTTGCCACTAGAATGACACCCCAGGAGAAGGAAAATTCTCACTGTCCTGTTCCATTTTCCCCTCATCACTGTGACAGTTGAGTATTAACAAATAATTATGGCATCAGGTTAAACAATGGCTTCAGAATGCAGGTTCTTTGGTTTCCAAGACTTCCATTAAAGGTATCACTTCCAAAGGCAAGTTGCTTGACCCTCTCTGAAAGTGGTCTACTGTCATTATGCAGCTTAACAAAATACAAACCCTGCAATATGGGGAAAGACACTCTCAGCTAATGACTTGACTGTGTTCTCATCACCTCAGAAACTAAAATTTTGCTAATCTTATGCAATCAGCCTATAAATTAGAAGTTCTTTAGAAAATCTTGTAATCATTGCACTTGTTGTGAATAATTTGGGAGATATAAATGATACATATAAATGATACATTTGATGTTATGTACCTCTAATATCTTACTGTCAAGCTCTGAACTCATATATTGTTTCCATAGCATATTTTTTCACTATAAAACTGTTCCACTTTTAACTGTTCTTCCTTTTGACTACATGGGCTCCATACTGAGTTGAGACACACAAAAAAAGACAGAAGAAATCAATGCACTCAGCCAATGCTTAAAATATAGGGATACCAATCCCTGTTGGGTAAATAACAGTGAGGAAAGGATAAAATTTTTCGTAGTATCATTTCTGAGAGATGCTTTGTCAGGCTACTGCTTGCATCAAGATGATAAATATGGTGGAGGGAAATGAAATAAAGATTAGATTGTGGATGTCTCTTTGGAATTGAAGAAGGCTCCCATCAATGGCATTGGCAAAGGCATGTAGCTCTTGCCCTTCCTTTGAGAGGAGTTTCTTTTCCCTTAGAGAACAGATAAGAAGAGGGAGCTGAAATGCTCTGGGAGTCATGCAGGAACTGAAAGAATTGACAGAGGCAGATGGTTCCCTACACCTGTGTCTAAGGCCCACGCAATTAAAGCAACATGCAGAGAGCGAAAATTTCCATTGCCTTAATTCCAAATATCTGTCTATAATTAAGGCATCAGCAAAATTCTGGCTTGTACTCATCAACCATCTCCTTGGCACTTTTTAAAAAACAGTACCAATTTGTGTTGTGTTTGGCATCCACTGAGGAACTGTATTTTGGGATGATGCTGGAGAATCTAATAAGGATGCCTGCCACAGCAAGGGAGTATGTAAATTCAGTGGGGTAGACAGTAACTGGGAAATTGTACAGACAGATCTGAAGAAGATTCCAGCTGTCAATGCTATGCCTACCCTAACAAACTGAGGGAGTGTGCAGGTTGGTAAGCAGATGGCTTTTTGTGGTTGTCCTGATCAACAACCTCAGATCACATTCATCCAGAGATGCCCAGGAGAGACAGGATGAACGTTCTCATGAAGTGTTAGAGAAATAAATGGCAACTGAGGACCAAGGCCTTAACAGACACGTAGTAGCTAATGTTAAACACAAAGCTAGCAGAGAAGGTGCCAGAGCATTTATCTATATAATGTCCTCAAAACTGAAGGCCAGTGAGCTATGCATCACAGCTGCAGCAAAAGCTGAATCTCAGTATATACAAGGTGAGAGGGATGTCCTCGCTTAGCTCATGGTGATGAAAAATTTCCAGGATGTGTTTGTTGGAGGCCTGTATTAGCTGAAACTGACTGCAAGCAATTCATTGTGGTTTCCAGGAAGCACTGAGCAGACGCCTGCCAGGCGTAGAGGGATTATTTTTTCTGACCAACTGCAAATGTATGACTTGCAAACTGAATAGCAGAAGAAGATGTCTGGCAGCTTCAGTTATACTCTTGAGCATTTGTAAGAAAGATTTATAAGAAAGCATACAAACAGCCAAGGATATGTCAATCCAATTGAAGAAAAAAAATCTCAACAACCTTTCTATTATCAAAGAAAAAATGGAGTTTTCCTGATAATATAATTAAGGACTAGACCTTTTAGAAAATCGGTGAAACTATTGGCCAGAAGTTTATGTGCCCCAGTCCCTTGTAGGATTAAGAAGTTCTCAATACTGCAAAGAATTTTGTTTAAGGGCACTAGGATGATGATCTGAAATGTGTTACAGGGAAATATGATTAAAATGATACATGAAGGTCATTTAGGGATTGAAAACTCTGAGAGAGGTCAGAGATATTTTCTAGTGTTCCTCAAATGAACAGTGATACTGAGGAAACTACCAAAGTGTCATAAATAGAGGTCAATGCACTAAAAGAGACCAGGCTGGCAGCACAGAAAACAAAATTGTCCTTGAGCTAGAGAGACACAGATTTGCAAGTAAAAAGTCCTGGTTCCCTTTGAAAACTCTTGTGAGAATGGTGCAGCCAAACAGGTCACATGTTTGCACATGTCAAATTAATTTTTTCTAGAAATAGCATATGTGATATTTTCTGGAAAATGGGAAGTTATTATGTTTGTGAAATGTATTGTTCCCCACTTGCAAAATAGAAGAACCATATGGTAAGTTGATCCAGTGTGGGAACATGAATATGTGCTGCGACCCTGATCCTCGAAAGTCTTCTGACCCTTTCTGACTCCTATGTGGTCTCAGGACATTACTAAGGGAGCTTTTTTCTTTGCATCACGCTTGGCCTGGGAATGCTATTAAGATTTCTTAATGGAGGAAACAGGCTAAAATGGTCATCTATGTAGTGAAGAAGGACTTTGGAGGTACAGTGTCCTGAGGGCATAACTTAATCAGATTTTGGAGTTCCTGATAACTTCTGGGTGTAAAGGCTGGATGAAGCCAACAGTAGAGATACAACTCATGAGCCTGATGGAAAGTTGTTGTTTGTGTATTTTCTGAATTAGATTAATAGGCTGGAAGTTACATTTCACCCTAAGGTTTTTTCTAACAGTGCTTACAATGTTGAAACCTGGTTCTTGCAGAAGTACAGTAATGATCTATATCTGTTTTGACTTTTATGGTGAAATATGACTTCATTAAGCATGTAAGGGAACACTAAGGCAATATCAGATATAAGCAAAGAGTTGGAAGTTGTTGGAGAAAATCTTTGTCATTTGTTGTGGTTTTCTAATATATTTATTCTGCATGTGCGGCTTTTAAGTGTCTACGAGTGCACAAAATACAGAGTTTTGAGACCAGTGCTAACGAAATGCCACTCACTGTTTTATCTAGAGCTTTTTGCTTTTCAGAAAACACATAGGGGAGTGGCATGCCTCATGTGGGAGGCTGTTCTACACTTCTGCAGCACTAGACAGTGTAGGACCAGGGAGTTAGGCCCTTTAGCTCTCTGTCCACTGTAAATTCAGTCCTGATCTTATCTAGAGTAGATATTTTATACTTTTCCCACTTGTCGACTTATAGTCTCATTGCACTTCTTATCTCAGATTATCTCTCTGATTCTTTCCTACCTGTGCCACTTAGTCTTTCCCCTTCTATAGTCATTTATTATTTAATACTCTTCTCAGGGTGTGTTTTGTTTTCAAACTCTGTAAAGCTGCTCAGAAGTGTGTGCATAAAAGAGCTGTACAAGGACACTGCTTTGTAGCTGTTTCACCCAGGTTCTGGGTTTAGCACAGGTGGACTATATCCCACAAGTTACAAGACACCTCTGTATCAGAGAGATGGAGGAAAGTATCAAGTATAGCACCCACGCAGGCAAGTTGCAAAAGCCTTTTGTAGCTGCAGATGAGCAGTAGAAACATGCTAGCATTGCATACTGTGTAGTTACTGATGGAACAAAATAGGGGTTACCGCAATTCAGAGTTTCACTTCCATGAAGGGGGCAGCTTTTTCTGTTATTAGCTTGGAATTAGCATGGAATATACCTATATATACCTATTAGGTCTTAGTAGAAAGCCTGCCAAAATGTCAGCTCCTGGGGTATTCAATACAGTTTCAGCATCTATGTTCTGTGTATACTTTAATTATGTAAATGACATGTCAGTAATATGAAATCCCGGGTGGTGGGGAATAGCACAGCACAGGCAGTCTTCTAACAACATTGTTAATAGAGAACAAATGCTGCCTTGCACGTGTGCTTTCAAAAGCTGTCAATATTTAGCGCTTGCAGAAGCTTAGATGGACAGGAGAGAACAAAAACTATTCACTGCCTCAGAGCCATCTATCCAGCCTTGGTCAGGAAACAGCACCTGGTAGAGCAGACAGACAGACAAGGCAGCACAAGGTAGGGGCCCACAGGCCTGCCTTACTTAGGAAATAACAGTTTAAGAGAGAAACATAGGGGTGCTGAACATAGTAGGGGTTCTTCATTCTGTCTCATTGCTCTGGCAGAAAGTGGGCATTATTTGTCCTGTTTTTGTAAAGATTTGGAGAGATCAGTGCTCTGTGATACACAGCTGCCCAGCTATTGCATTGGTATGATGCATGAACTGCACCACGTGGATGTCTGAGCAGTTTCCAGGCCTGCCTGTCCTTTGTGCTGACTGGTTTTAGAGATGCTGGTATCAATGCTTGCCATGTACCCAGGATTTTGTTCATCCCTACACAGAGAAGATACTGCAAGTTGCTGAGTATCCTTTGGGACACAAAGCACCAGACCACATACAAGTAGCCTTTTCCATTCAGATAGTTTTGTTTCTCTCATCAGAGAGACTCAGAGGACTCTTCTCTTTCTATTGCTCCTCTGGTCTGCATACAGCTCTTGGCACAGGTACAGCAAGGTGCTGTAGATTCAGATTTTTGTTCAAACGGAAAAAGTTTCTAGTGGTGGATGGCGTGGCCAGCTTCTCAGTTAAAAAAAATCAAAACAGGTTACCAAACATTTTAACAATTGCTGCATTAAACATTTGCTGCAAAGCAAGTTTGGGAGAAAAATTAGTAGTGTCTAAATTTGTATATAAACAAACCCTGTCTTTTAAGAGAGTTTCCCCCACTTCCCACCCCAGCTCCTTCAGGGGTTAACAGGCAAGTAACCAAGCAAGCATATGAAAAGGAGCCCATGCCATTTTGTCTGCTTTTGCCATGGATGACATTGTCCTTCTGCCTGTCTCTCAACTCTGAAACACTGTCAGCATCTCCACAGCATCTGTATCCCTGTTCAGGATTCTTGTGCCTGCCTGCACACCCTCCATTTCCCACAAAGTGCTTCTGGCTTGCAGGATACAAGAGAGGGAGGTTGATTGAAGCCTCTGTGGAGATGTTAAATGAACACATAGCAGCTGTGGGAGACGTCTCTATTCCAAAGGGTTTAGGAATATACCTTCTGTTTGAATTTCCTTCTCATTTCTATTCTCAGGGAAAAGAAAGAAAAAAAAGGACTCAAATGCTCTCTTGGGCACAGACTTTCAGAGTGGCCATAATGCATGTCACTGTTTCTGTGTTTCATAACTATATAGGGTTATATCAATGCTCTTTTCTCTGTTAAGGTTTTCTAAGGCAACATATAAATAAGATTTTGGAAAGCAGAAATAATGCCATGGCAGGTATATAAGTTATGAAAGCATCTAAAATTATATATAGTAATTAAAGTGTATGAAAAAATAACTAACAGTGATGTAGTGATACATGCCACCTGCTTTCCTTTTTTTTCTTTTAAAACAGCTTGAATTTACAAACTACTTGTCTGCATTGATTTTGAGAGAAATTAAAAGGCCCTTCATGTTCCACTGACAAATCACTCTCTGGAGTTGTTTACTGTTGAATTCTACAAGGAAAAATGAAAGATTATTTTAAAGAAGAAACTAAAGCTTTAACAGTGACTGGTCATTGTATCTTAAATCTCTTGCTTTTGATGATGCCTTCTGTTTGCAGATATTTATTATGTCTTAAAGCAGTAGTTTAAACTGCTATGTTCTGGTCCTAGATATCAGGAGTGTCTAAAGAATGAAAAGGGTTTATTTTTCTTGTTTTTTTTTAACTGGCATTTTAGTCAGAATGTGTGTATTTAAAGGGCTATGTGGACTATAATGATCAGTACTGTATTGTGTGGAGATGCAGTGGCTGTTTTCTGTATCACTGAAAATTACAGGTGGTTGTGAATGTTCCGTGGGAATGATTTTCTGGGAAAAGGTTTTTTAGAAAATTGAAACTTTCTTTTGGGAAATCAAAATGAAAGACTTCATTTTATTGTCAGTTAAACCTAAATCATAAAACTTCATTTTACAGAAGTGAGCCAAATATTTTATTTTGACTCAGTTCAATACCTGTTTAATTTCAACTTTCCGGTTTTCTGGGGGACCAGAATGAAGGTTGAAATGTCAATATTTCTCACTGGATGGGAATGTTACCCAGCTGTACTCAAAGTGTAGTTGAAAAATTCTGCTTTAGGTATCATAGGCCAAAACGGCTCATTCTGAGGCTATTTTCAGTATATGCTGCTTTTGCTGGGTGAAGGAAGCAAGTCAGTCCAATGGTTATCTCCTTAGTCAATTGTAGATCAAAAGCAGGACTTAAACAAGTGACATTTCTTGCATAGCACCTCTAGCACCTCCAAGCTCAAGTCTCTGCTGTGTGATTTAAAATCTCCTTTTTCACAAACAAAACTGTATCCAGGATCTGTTTCTAAATTTTGCCCAGGCATTGTTGTCAGGGAGGGGTGGTCCATGCTAAGCTCATCCAAGTGGCATTCTGTGCCAGGCATTCCTCCATTTCTACCAGTGGCTCAGGCCCCAGTAGGTGGTGGTGTTTGGAAAAGCTTGCACTCTCAGCATAACATGGAATTGCTCATCATTTTAAGCGGGGCGAAAGGCCAGTGGCCATCAGCATCAAAACTGGAGTAAGACTCAGTTGGACAGTATGAAGAGGACTTCAGTCTGGGGAGGCAGAAGAGATGTAAAACTGAACTGGTTCCCAAGCCAACTTGAAAATCAGTGCAGCCTTCTCCATGCTCTTGCTGTCCTCTCTCCAAGGAGCACTGCTGCCCATGCTCCTGCTTCCTTCTCCTTTTTTCCCCCCTGCCTACTCATGATGTTTAATCTGTGGTCTCCAAATGTGGGAGGGTGAGACTGCTTGTCTTTGCAAACACAAGAGTGAGTGACCAGTAATTTCTAGAGCTTAAATGGTGTCTTTTTGAACATAACTTCTAAGTTTCATGATCCTTCCGAGCCAGCTTCCTTGTATCTCTCTGTGATGACTATGTGCTAGAGGTGTTTCTGAGCCCTTCTGCTGCTCTGTCTTGCATGCCAAGCCCAGGAGTTGTGTTACTTCAGCCTGTGAGAGCCTGTAATCGTTTGGTGAAGGGAAGAGAGGGTGAAGAAGCAGCTTTCCCCTGTGCTGCTCCCCCAGCCATTACTGACTCATTAAAAGCATTTACTTCTTATTTGTGCATAGTGGGCAGTGTCTGAGCAGTAGCTGTGATGGGAGTTAGGAAAACAGAGGCACGTGTTTCCGAGCAGAGAGAAACCTGCATGAAGGAAAACACCCCCTGTCTTTATTGTCTTAAAGCATGCAAGTCAAGGTAGTATTGCACAAATTCATCTGCTTCAATAGGATGTCAAGGGTGACAGCCTCTTCCATTCTCTTCGTGATTGTCCTGAAAGTAGATGTTTGGAGATCCTACATTAATCCCCCCCTCCTCCCCCACCCCCAAAAGCAAAGGTCCCTTTAATCAGTTGCTCGAGTGCTGCACCAATTACCTCCCTACAGGGTGACCTTTTTATCTCCTAATGGCATTTTGGAATCCAGTCCCCCTAACCACACTGGGAGTGTATGCATGTCACATTTCCAATTCTCTCTCGCTTTTTCTCCCTGCTGTTGTTGGCACTGAATAAGGACTAATATATTCATGACCTAATTAGGGTAATTTTTGCATAATAACGACCTCCCAGGGGGAAACTTTTTTTGGGTGATTTTTGCATGTGCATGTGTGTGCACACTCACACTGTTCAGACACATTAACTGGAACAAGTGTTTCTTAATTTTTAAGTGTTTTTCTGGTTATTAGAAGTATTTTTATGTCATTTAAGATGGAAATGATGGAACAAGAGACCTCAGAGGAGGCACAGATGGTTAAATTTTTTGCTTTGGATTTCCTCTGTTATTGTGAAACTTGTGTCCTCTCTTCTGAATGTCCAGGACAGTATCATGCTGTCTTGCCATTATTACATCTCTGTGCTTTCAAGGCTTCATCTTATCCTTACCAGCTTCATCCTTCCCTTCTGTCACTCAGCTTTTTTCCCTCATGTCCTCATTTAACCTTCAGTTTTCAAATGAATCCTCCATTTCCTGTAGTGGTCACTTTTTTGACCTTATCTTCACTGATGGCCTGTGCTCTTTCCCTCTGTCTCTGACATCTCAGTCCAAATTTTTGTGATGTGCTGTAGTTGGTGCCCATCTTTTCAGGCTGTCTCTGCCTGTCATGACCCTCACTGCTTTACTGTCTGACTTACCAAGTACTTGATGTCTCCTACATTTCTTTCTGACCTTTCTGTTTTTCCTCACTTTGCAGTTTCCACTTTCTTCTCCTCTTCAACTTGTATAGATTGTGTTTCCTGAAACAAACATCTTCTGTTCCCAGTCCTCTCTTCTTGAGCTCTAGTTTTTCCTTTACTTCCAGTCCTTGCTGTTTCTTAGCTATGATTTTGCATTTTCAGTTTTCTAGAGATTTTAAGTGCAACCCTTTCTTGCAGAGATCATGGGCCACATTCCTCAGTATTTCAGTGGCATAAGTAAAGGAATTCCATTAACTTTGATAGTGTTAGCAGAGATTTGCACCAGCAGGAGACATTTATTTTCATAAGCATATTAATCATATTTTTTCTAAACTGCTGTTTAAAGAGCATTAAGCAATACCATTCAGAGCATTTGCTTTCTCTAAAATGACACGACATGATAGGCTTGCTGAAATTTTTATTTTATTTGTTTTCTTGTTTCTTATGTATTTATTTTAGTTGCAGTAAGTAGTTCGCTAGGAGTTTATGTCAATAAGGAAGATCAGCTTTCCATAGTCAAATGCTTCCTAGTGTTGAAAAAGTTCCTTATGCCTTGCTGCACTCCTTGTTCTTCCAGTCCTGAGCTCTCCATACTCAACACTGCTGGATTTGTCCTGTACCACTTCCTGTGATTCCCTGTTTATCCTTTGTACATGCAAATCTGGAAACCTTGTGAAGGCCTTGTGTTATTGATTTGAGCCTCTCACTGTTTAAAAACTAGGAAGAGCTTTGTCTGGATCTGCAGATCCATCTCCTGCCTCTGGTGGAGTCTTCTGTCCTATGCCTAACTCTGCCAGTTTGCATCATGCCGGCCTGACAGCATCAGCTGTCAGTTCCAGTGTGTGTACATGTGCCAACAGAGAATGGAGAATTGAATTGGCATATCCCAAAAAATCTTGTTTTGTACAAAAGGCTGTGGGAATGTATCTGTCCATATTAGAAAGCCTCATGAAATGTTCCTCAGAGCTGTTCACTGTAACACAAAAGATACAGTATGCAAAATTGGGATTGTCCATAAGCTTGCTGCACATCCTGGCACCCTTGTGTTTTGATGGTGGTGCTTGCATTGCTGTCCTACATGCCTAGGCCATAGCATCTACCAGGGAATGTGCAAATGGGAACCACTGCAAATTTAGGATGCAGTTGAGAATTGCCATCATCTCTATAAAGCCATAGCTAAAGTACACCTTACATTCCATAGTCTCCATGTGCAGATTCAAGCCAGGCACATGGATTGTGTATTAATACCTACAGATTGGAGGCTAATGGGCTTATGAGGGAGTAAGCAGGTACAGATGTCAAGGCTGTGAAAGTCTCTTGATTAGTGTATAAAACTGAAGGTGCTACAGGAACAGGTGGGCTTGGGTGTGGGGATGGAAGACAAAAAGGAAGGTGTGGATGGATTTGTGGCAATTCTGAATATTTTCACAGCAGTTCTTCCTAATGTTCCATCTGTGCTTTTGTGCTGCACACAGAAGGGACGGCTTATCCCTTTCAGATCACTACAGGAACGGTGATTTTGAGGATTGTGATGAGCTCTGCACATGGGGGAATAATTCATAACCAGAACACAAGAGGCTGTAAGAGTCCCGTGCCAAGTATTTTTGGTAACCTTTCCAATCTGCTGTCTGTTGTTCTTTGTATTGTTTCCTTCAGTCAGGTAAAACTCATATCTTATATACTCTTTTTTCTTCTTGTAATACTCAACAGTGACCCAAGATGAAATATCTCTTGTACTATAATTGAAAGGTAGAGGGATAGAAGAGGACCACTGTGTTCAAGTGGGAAATTATTAGAAAAATTGAAAACACAGATTTTGATTCTTTGCCATAGCAAAACTGTATCCCTGACTTTACAGAAGTTACATTGCAGATTATTTTATTTTGCAGTTATTCCCAGATTATTTTATTCTTCAGACCTTCAGTTAAGAATGCCAAAATGGGTATGCTTTGAGTCTGAACTCTGACCACTTTTCTTGCATTTAGGCTTTTCAAAGCTGATTTTCTTAGGAAGTCACTGCTATGCTGCTTCTGTCACCCACTCCTTTAGAAGTCAATCTCATGGTACTTCCTATAAGCTTGACCAGAAAATGAACAAATCCTGTGACAGCATGACAGCAGCAAACAGGTACACAGGATATCTTTGAACTGGAAGCAAGATTAGGTTTTTAGGGTACCATTTATGAAGTTCTTTCACTAAACACAGTCTCCAGCCTCACTCTTGGCCTTTTTTTGTCCCTAAGAAGGGATTAATGTGTGGTTTTCTGATCCAAGTTTCTGATGGGTGCTCAATTGCAGTATATTACTCTCAGTATTTTCTTGTGGGTTGTTGTTGCAGTATCCCAATTCTGTTGCTCTTATCTGTTCTAAATTTACTGGAGTAAAGGCATTTCTTGATTAATTCCTCTCATTTCCCTTTCCTATGAAGATGGATCTGGTGACAAAGTTGACCATGTGTTAACAATCAGGAGCTTTGGTTCAGCCTTACTTTATCATTTAAAGAACTAACAGTGACTCAGGATGCACAAATTAGATTTTCCAAAGAATTTCCTTCAGAAGTGCAAGGCTTGACATTTAAAGAACAATGAGAAATCAAAATCATCACCTACTGTTTTCTTGACACCAGGTGCATTTTCTCACAGTACCCAAATGGAATAAATCTGGAATAGGAAAGGGACCTACACTCAAGAGTACTTGAGAGTCTGGAACTCACAAAGTAAGAAAAAGAGAGAAACAAAACAAAAAGCAGGAAAAAAAACCCCAACTATGCTAGGGTCAAAAGAGGAAAGATTAAATTCAGTATCCCCTGACAACTTTCTAGGACTGCTCACAATATGGTACTAGGACAGCATGAAAATATTCCCCTGCTAATTTCCTATTCCCTAAAAATCTTGAGATGAATAAAGATTGAAAGGCAGAGAGATCTTGCTTCCCTTTTTTGACAGATTTCCACAAATACATAATTAATCCTTAAATCTTGTATTGTCTGTTTTGATCTGACTGTATAATTTTAGGTCCAACCATTTCAGCCTCTTGAGGATTTCAAAGGGAACAAAACCTCAGCCTGGAAAATTTGGGCTTATTCCTTTGTCTCATGTCACCTCTTTTTTGATGAAGTGCAGCAAGTGTCTTGGGGAGAACAGAGTCTGTGGCTGCTGGGTAATCTAGTTCAGAAGGTTTCTTTAACAGCTGGATCAATAACTGCTTCTTCCAGATGCTTGTTTCCTTGTCTGATCTGGTTGACTTTTTCCCTTCTCATCATTCTTTTTATTTATTTTTTTCTTGGCACTTAATTTTAATTCATCTATGAATGACCCTCCCCCTCTCCAGATGCCACTGTATGTTTAAGTGCTGCCTGGCTGTTCTGGGGACTTGGCATATCCCTAACCCTGGGAACCTTATATAGGAAAAAAAGCCTCAAACTCTCATTAAATAGCACTTTCTGGACAAGACAGTGGACTGTCTTGTCCCAGTTTTCCTCACAGAAGCCAAGCCTCCCCTGAGGAGGGCAGGTCAGTGACTCACTTGGTCACTCAGAGGCAGCCCAGACCCAGCAGGGTTCATTAGTCTGGGCTCTGCACCCCACCTTGCTGTGAGGGAGATGTGCCTCCCTGCTCTGCTGCCAGCACTTTCCTCATTTCCCCTCCCAGCCCCACCTCCTGGATGTGCAGAAGGCACTTCCTTTGAGTTCTGACCAAAGAGTAAAGCTGGCAGGATCCCCACCCATCCTTATGCTGGATGAAGCATGTTGTGTGAGCACCAGCACTCTTTTCCCATCCCAGGGAAGAGAGACATAAAGCTCTGGTGTTCCTGTGAGAGCACTGAGTCCCTCACATTGCAGTGCTGTCTGGCTGATGACACTATGTGACAATGCTGGATTCTCCACTCACTCATAAAACACTTCACAAGACTCAGCAACTGGTTCCAGCTCACCTTCCAGCAGGGATGAATATTTCATTGGAAAAATGTAAACATTTTCCATTGGAAAGTTCCTTCCAATTAACTTTTTTTTTTTCATTTGAAAGTGCCTTTTGGTTTTGTAGTATTAATTCACAATGTTGTTATATCTTTTCTGAATTAAGAAACTGTAAAAACACCTCAATTTCATCTAAATACAGCATTTCCAACTCTCTAAACCAAATGTTTGGATGTGTGTTAAAATTATATTTCATATAAAATGTTATTTGGCTTTGTTCTGACTTAGAATGAAATAAAATCTTAATGTTGCTTTCAGTATAGGGAAAACAAAAGAAAAAACCCAAAAGCTCTCAGCAGGAAAGGTCTCCAGGTCTCTAACCTACTCTAGGAAAACTGATATTCTTTCCCATGTTAGGATTTCCCTCACATACCTCTGCTGGTTGTAGGAATGGGAGATGTACCAGTACACTGGGGTGTCATGTTACCCAATGACAAAGTATTGTCTAAATCTGTTGTGTAGGCAAAGCACTGGGAATTGGTCTGCCAGTATGTCAGGCAACTGTAGCTGTGCTCAACCAAAATGAGGGAGGGTTGAGAAATAAATTTAGCAAAGCTCAGCAGAGCCATAAATTGCCAGGCAGAGATGCTTATTAGTTTTTGGCAAATTAACTAGGGTGATGAGAGCTTCTTTTGAGTTTGCTGAGGAATCACCAGTTTGTCTTCAGGCCTGAGACCTTTGTGCGCCCATTACATTGCTTTGATTAATCTGGGACCAGAGACACACATGCAGAAACGTTCATCCAGTGTTCCAAGCTGAAAGCATTCCAATCCAAAAAGGATTTTGAAGAGAAATTGCCTCTGGATTTTCAGATTCATGAGCCTTCAAGGGGCACCTTTAGAGATAAACTTAATTAAGCAAGTCATTCTATTAATCAGTTCTAATTACTCATGCAAATCACAAGTGCTCTGGTCTGTGGTTAAGTGAAACCTGATTTGATCCCCAGTGCAGCCAGGCTCAGTAAGTCCAGTGGGTATTTTAAAGAACGTGCCTTAACTGATCTTTCTGCTTCTCTCCAGATACAGTAATCTTCTGGAGACTGTAATGTGAATTGATTAGTTGTCATGGGCCACAAGGCTATTAACCTAAACACTGGGAAAGGGGATAGAAAACAGGCTATGGAGCACAGGAATTCTTTCTCTCCATCTGTTTGGTACACACATGTGCCTGTACACAGGAGAAGGTCAAGACTATGGGCACATAACAGGGAAGGCAAACTACTTGTGTTAAATGCCTTCTAAATCAAAAAGAGCTGTCTACCCTTTTCAAAGCAGTGATCTGCAGTGACTGTTTCCTGGGAACCAGGGAGCCAAATTTGTCAAAGGGACGTGACTCAGAATAGGGCATAATTCTGTGTGACTTGGGGCCTCAACATGCCATTCTCCATCTTAATCCCTCTATGTAAAACAGCTGTGAGTAACTCAGTATTAGCTGGCAGGGAATGTGGACATCAGAGGTAAATGAGTGAGTGATTGCTGACTTCACCTTGATTGATTTGCGTAAAGGTGGTGTTGGTTAAACTGCTGTGAACATGGGTTTATTCTTTTTGTGGCTTTAAAGTGTCAGCAGCATAAATATTCATTAGCAGAGAAGTGGTGTTAACACTTCAAAAAGGTTCCTATTTCACAGAGTCTGGCTGTGAGACCTATGCCTTTGATTACATCAGAGTAGAGAAACTCCTTTTGCTTGGCCTGGGGTTTCCCTGGACCATGGCTGTAATTACCATCTCCGGTGGGCTGCATTCAGAGTATGCCAGTGGAGCCAAGGGCCTTAGCAGTGCAACCCCCAAGGCAGAACACATTCCTCCCATCAGCCTGAACCACTGTCTTGCAAAGCATCTCCCCTGAGCTGAGCTCAGTGTTGGTCAGCCACTGGCTGAAGATCCCTCACAGGGCAGCCCAGGCTGTGGGCTCATGATGATTATTCATTTATTTGCATGCATGTGTGCTCATCCTGCACACACGCATCCATGTGCATTCTCCCTCCCTTTCGCACTTGCTTGCATGACTGGCAAAATAGGCTACAAGCAGATGAAAATTGAAACACAGAAGAGAGCAAATTACAACATGTTCAATTATCTTTTAAGAAATCATTCTTCATCTCTGCTCTACTCAGTGCCTGGTAATGTTTCCTTTGTAATCTGACAAGGACATTTTTTTTCCTCACTAATTTTAGCCCGTCTCTTGGATGACAAGGTGGCCACACAGTGAGGACATGGGGAGAAGTCACATAGCAAGGCCAAACACCTCAGACTGTGTTAAGTGGAGATCCAAAAGACCAATGCTTTCTTGATCTCTGTTCCACAGCCTGAGCAAAGAGTTCTCTCTCTGACAATTGCGAATGTTCTTTCTTGTTGCATGTAAATACTACAATGGCAAACACTGCTTCCCTCCCCATCACTTTCTTGCCAGGGAGGCAGGCAGAAGTAGCTTTGCCCTGTTTACTTCCTCGCTGTTGTATTGCACTCTCCACAAGCACTGCCAGCCTCCTGCTGGCCTTACCCAGGGCTTTGATAATTAACAGGCTCCATCTCCTGGCTCCTTGCAGCAGCCCTACGAGATAAGAAGGATTCAAGTAGCCATGGCTGCCTCCGGTTTTCCTTCTCCTTTGACTAGGAAACCGTAGCATTCCTTCTCGATTGACAGTGCTAATGATTAACTTTTTCTGCCAGTTTACTAAAGGAATGTTCTTTCCACATCCCTGAAGAGTGGCACAAAGGGATCACCCTTTGGTTTGGGAGGAGATTGTTCTTTATGGTCTGTTTAGCTCTTGGCCTCTCTACTGAGAAACTGTCGGAGAATATAGAGGCAAGTGAAGTAGTAATAATGCTTTAATAATGAGGATACCTGTCTGCAGTAAAACAAGATTACATCAAGAAATTTTATGCAGTTCACATGTAACTTAGAAATTACTTTTGGTGATGCCAGCAGGGATTGCATTAGAGGACTGAACAATAAGTACTAGAAATTGACCATTAAAATTGGGGGAAATTTCTTCAAGTAATGAAACATATTTAAACGTGTGTGTTATAAAGATGAAATGGTTGAGCAGCTTCCAAGTCATATTATGTCTGGTAAAGAGCCTGATCAGCTTAAATCTGGAAAGGAATTTTTTGTGGTTTAAATTAAAAGCAGAGTTTTGGTGGGATTTGTTTGTTTGTTTTTGGGGTGTTTTTTTTGTTTGTTTGTTTTGTTTGTTTTTTGTTTGGTTGGTTATTTTTGTTATTAGCACCAGTGTGGTACGGTGACTGGGATGTGCTTGTACATGTAAGAAGAGACTAGAGAAGAAGTGTAAGCAGCCCAAAACACTTATACTGCAGTACCTAGATAAGACAAAGGATGGCAAAAAGCGATTGTCTTCCTCTTTGTCTGTGGGAGGACTGTCTTGCCCACAGCTGCTCAAAGACCTGTTAGAGGAACTGGTAACTTAGCCCATCTTTTGGGAATCTTAGCTCAATACTCAGATCTAACACAATGTTTTCTGTTGGTCTATGTTCATCTTTCAGAGGAATACTTGAGTCTGGCACATTAGTTTGTCCTCAGGCATTCTAGCAGCCATGAAGATAGCCTTAAACTAAAAACCCAAATAAAAGAGCAGTGTATTGATGCTGAAAATCAATGAGAGCACCTAATAAGAAAGAAATCACACTTGTTACGACTCTGCAAATATTAAACCCCTACCCACAAAATCAGAGAAAGTAAAAGTACCCTTTTGTATTTTTCTCCAGTGAATATATGGGAAAATAGGGACGTAATAGGGATGTTATTTAACCAGCATCACAGGGAAAAAACGGGGAAAACCTTTTTAAGATCTACATATTATGAAATATAGCATTATTTTTCAAGCCAGTAAAGTGAAAAATGCAGACAGTCATGGTGTTGCATAAATGACATTTGAGGTGTTCCAAAGTGACAGCTTAAGGGACTTGCATTTTACTGTTTTGACTAGCAGTTCAAAACACTTCTAGCAGGAGGCCTCAAAACCAGAGTCCCTAAATCACTGGACACTTTTGCAAATGCAGGCCTACATTTTTTTTTAAATTCACTTCTAATAATTTAAAGTGTCATCTAAGGAAGTAACATTTGGGTTTAAATTTATGGAACCAATTGAATGTGTGATATAAATCTATATCATTCAGCAGTTTCTCCAGGAGTGAATCTTGCACAGATTTTTCTCCTGATAGTGGCCCTTTAAAAGAAAAAGAGCAGGAAGGTATTGAATTGGAACAACCCAGCATCTCTCTTGTGTTTGTCTTTGATAAACACTGCAATTTATTTAAAGCACATGGAAGGGAGAAAAAATATGGCAAAGTTAAATCCCAACAAATTGTTTTATATTTACAAATGAATTAGATTATTTGCATTTGTTGTGTTTTGAAGTTTCTTTGAAACTGCAAATTAATGAGAAAAAATTATTTCCGAATCTTATTTTACTTAAAGGCGAGGTTAGCGAAGGCAATTTGCATGTAAATCAACGTTTACCTGACGCGTGCAATTTCCACAGTTAGATAAACCATAACATGAAACAGATGAAAGACATGGGAACTGTATAAAAATTCTTTGAAAGATAATAGGCGGCAGTTTGCAATAAATATTCATTAACTGAGAGGGTGCCCTGTTCTCTCTCTGTGCTGCTCTCCATACAGTGCTCACCTCTTTCCAACAGCCTCCTTGTTGCATGTCTTTGCTCTCCTATTTCTTTCTTATTTAATCTGTCTGCTTCCTTGCGCTGTAGCAGGGGTTACTTTCATTATGGGATGTTCTGGGCATTTCCACCATCAGTCTGTATTTGTGTGATTTATAATGCAGACCAGGAATGAGCCATGTGAAAAATCATCAGGGAGGCAAGAGCTATTCCCAGGCTAGGAACTAGCAGCCCTAGGCAGAGCAAACAGTTGCTGGGGGCAGTAGGCTGCGAGAATAGGATGGCAGCTGTGGGCCTGCTGTGACTCACCTGCCATCTTTTCCTGATGCACAGCCTCTGCAAGCCAGGCTGTTTGCATATCCTGCCAGCACCCCACCACAGCTAGCTGAAGGAGCGTTGGGATGCAGGATACAGTGATGGTGATGAGCAAGGATCTACTCCAATAGACACTTGATGACCACTTGGCTTTCCAGCCCTCTCCCTACCCCTTTCATATCTGGGGGGAAAAAAGCTCTTTCCCCATGGGTCTAGCCCGTATCTTTGGGGCAGCAGTTGTTTCATTTGGCTGATCCCAAAATGCAAAGCCCTGAGACAGTTTTCCAGGGCACAGCTGTGACCAAAAGGATGCCTGAGAGGAGTACAAGCCAAAGGAAGCCACATGCCAGGTCCTGTGTGCCTCTATGGTATGGGATGGCCTTTTGGTGGTTCTTACATACACAGGTAGCATTGGCGATGCTATCAGGTATTTAGAAGTCTATGGAACTCCTGGGAGTGATTGGGCATGTTTATCATTTCAGTCAAATAACTGATACTTTAGATCACATATTTACCACACTCAGAAGATGGCTGATTTCCTAAAACCTGCACTTTTAAAAGCAACTGTGGCCAGTTCAAAGATCAAATGTTCTGCGTTCTAGTGAATTCACACTGCACTTTATTGTATGTATCTTCTGCTACCATTATTGTGTGTTATCTGATCTCATGCCTAGAGAGCCATCAAAAGCTGTGATGTATGGCCAGATTGTGGACTGGCAATATGCTGTGAAATTATAATAGAAGCAGGTTTGCAACATATCTGGAAGGGCTGTGTTCCCACTCCCCGAAATAAGCCATTTTCTCAAATGGCTGATCGGCAGTTTGATAAGCAGTATGCTCCTCATGTGCTGCGCTGCAGGATTTCCCCATGAGCAGCGAGCAAACACATGCTTGCTCAGGTGGCTGCTGCAGAGCAGACTTTCCTTAGGACAGACCTCGCTGAAGCCCATCCCCTCACACCACAGCAGGACTGTGGGCTGGGGGATCCCTGCTGTTCTCACTGTTTAAGTGCAGTTCCCATTGCTTTGTTGATTGTGTAAGAGTCATCTGACACCTTCCTTTCCTAAATTCCATCTCATTCCAGGCTGCAGGACTGCAGCCAGAGCATGCCTCTGGGCCTTGGTGTGTCCTTGGGAGCAGCCATCATCTTCCCTGCTGCTTCCTCCTGCGCCTCCATTGTAGAACTGCATAACCACTTTCAGCTACAGAGCCATCTCCACTTGTTCACACTCTCTATTTACATTTAATATCCCTTAAATGATTAAAGCAAACATTCCTAATTAAATGTTAACGTGCTGTAAGTATCTGCAGCCAGCGTACTGTCCACTCCTCTAATCTCATATATGTGGACATAGCTCCTGGACTTAAGGAGAAAATTGCTTTTTGGAACTTTGATGGGGGAAGCCCGAATAACTTATCCCGCCATCCCCATTAAGTTAACTCTTTGCCCTTGGGAAGATCATCGTGCTGCTGCATTCCCAGGGGTGGATGATGGCAGCTTGCATATGCTCAGGGCCTCATGTGGCTGGCTCAGCATAGGGCAAAAGCAAGCCTACAGAGACTCTGTATGGGCTGAGGGACAAGGAGCAAATCATATTGTTACAAAAATGGGAATTAGGTGTGGATTAATGTAGTTCTATTTTTCTTTCTCCCTCTTTCTATATATATGTCATTAGATTGTTCGCATTTCTCTGTCTGCTTTTTACTCCAATTAAACAGTAGTGTTCTATTTTCCTCCAAAAAAGGTTATTTCCCACTCGTGTTAGACTGCAACACCTTTTTTTTTGGTGAGTCACTATTTACTGCAACACTCATTGCTGCAGTCAGTGGAATCCCTGAGGAAGATGTTCCTGCAGTTTCACTCCCTCTGCTGACTACTTCTGCAACACCAACACTGACAGAGCTTAAAAGGTGGTGAGATTTACTCCAGTGCCAGGATATTCCTTGAGCAGCACTGTCACTGTAAGACAGCTGTGTGCACTCTGCCATTTGCTCACTTGGACCCCAAAGTGACTCAGAGGTAGACAGGAAACTGTTGCACTCCCCTGTTTTCTTTCCACTTAGCTTTCAGTCAGTCTGGTCTTCACATTTTTTTAGAAGTTTGTTGGGCTGTGAGGTGTTTCAGAGATACCTTTTATTTTGAGGTCACTGTGGTATTTTAGAGATGCGCTCTCTGTTCTTGCTGTCTTTTGTAATAACTATTTTTATTCTTTCATAATTTTTATTTCTTCAGTACTAGAGGTAGACCTTCTGAAAATAAGCTATTTATGCAGACAAGACAGATGTGACTAATTCTATTTTAAGTCCAATGTACATGTCTCTCTAGAAGTTGTCCATGCACAATATTTTGGCTCATTCCAGATATGTCAGTGTTCAGTGCTTGAGAAGATGATTAAAATCTATCTGCATCTTGGCTAATGAGAACATCTAAACTTGCTTAGTATCTGAAACAGTAGACTGCATCTTCACATGAGGTATTCCAGTATGGCTCCAGTGAATTTTTCAGTTTTAGTCTCCCTCATGTTGCAGGTCCTTAAGCACTTAAGTATCAGACGGAAAAATACTTGCAGGCTGTTTCCAGACTGAGCAGTCATTGAGGGAAGGCAAGGTGGCTATAGAAGTACTTTGCTGCCGTGAGGAAGACAACATCCTATGTGTGCTTCCTATATTAAGGTTGTCAGCTAAATCTTTTATCATTATGCTGCTGATGATGGTGATTTTCTTTGCTTGATGGCACAGTGTAGTTGGTTGGAATCTTCTCACCTAGAAACTCCAGAGACATTAAAAAACATCTTCTGAATTTGTTCAAGCTTGCTTTCTGAGTTGTTCTATAGTTTATTAAAAGAACTGTGAGTGTTCATCAAACTAGAAAAAGGCATCTCTCTGTAGTTCCTTGGACGTGCCAGTCACCAGTGTTGTAGACACACATGAATAAATGATGGCACTTACTAGTGACTGACCCCACAGAGCAGGTGAGAATCTAGTCCAGCTATTAAATATAAAGTAACAAGCTGAGTATTCACTTGTCAAATGCTTGCTTAGTTGGCAAGGGCCTGTGGTTTCACAGCTGATGGTTCAATTTCTTAAACCCAGCTGTCCACATGTGTCAACACCCTTGTAGATAACAAACTGGATATAGATGCCCAGGTAAATAGAAATGAGCTTGACAAAGAATGAAAGCTGTGCCTCTTGGGTGCCAAACAAGGTCTGCTCAGTTTCCCTGGGGTAACATCTCATTCATGGGGTACTAGAAATATTATATTCATTGGTGCTGAAACTTACTCCAGACTCTTTCTGGAAGGATGGGCAAGTCCCCTCATGGCTGTGTTTTAGACGGCTTACAAGGAAAGTGCTTAAGTCACCTTCATTCATGTCAAGTACCTGCAAGAGAAAAAAACATCATGAAACAGAAGCTATGGCTATAGCTTTTGTTTAAGAGAATGCTGTCAAGCTCTTTAAGCACAAATACCAAATGTGTCTTCAAAGTTCTGAATTCTCCTGAGGACCATGCTCTATATTCCACTACAGTAGTCTTGCTTTTTAAAACCAGTCCTCTGGTATTTATTAATCTGAAGAAAATACAGGACCCTTTCAAGCAGAGATTAAAAAAATGCTCACGGTTGATGGCATGGAATGCTAGTCTAGTATTCTGAGCAGCAGCTTAACTTTGTGATGTCTTGTCTATGTTCAAATCCCCAGTGCACATGGTTGTTGGGGCTTTTTAATAGCAATTCACAGGCATGCTAATTTTTCCCTGCCTCAGTCCTCCATCCATAAAATGGGGCAATAGGTTTGTGGGAATAAATGTTTTCAGTGTTGTGTAGAATTCACACCCTGAGATAACAGAGTGGTAAGGAAGCAAGTAAAATGCTCCTGATTAAAAGTCAAAGTTTCACGTTGGTCTCCATGTTCTTCACTGCTGCTGAGCATTAAGAGGATTAAATTTAAAAATTTGCATGCTGTTGTCTGGTTTTGATTAATGCAAAAATATTTACTTGCACAAGGAAATATAGTTCAAAATGAGTGATATTTAATGTACTTTAGATCAGCCAGTTAGGAGACAGAAGCTGTGCTATGTGACTCAGGTGAATGTTGCAAGTGATTCTGTAATCAACTGGATGTTTACTGCCACAAGCTCAAGAAAGGCACAGGGGCTACATTCAAGCTACCCTGGAGAAAACACTACTTATGATTCATTTTAAGAGATGTCATATGCAAGGAACAAATATTAAATTAGGGAATGTGGGTTGAGGAGATTAATTGGTGACCATGATCACTTCATCCAAAGGTCATATGATGCTTTCCAATAAATCCAAAGAGAAATGTAAGTCCTTGTCTTTTTCTATTCAGTTTACAAACCAGTGCAGCTGATGAGAATATTTTACATTGCACAGTTCATCCAATAAGAGAAAATAGCATCCTTAGAAATTTTATTTATACAACGTATTAAGTGTACTTTTACTGCATTTCATAAATTTCCACTTTTCAAAACAACTGATATTCTTCACGGTCCTGACTTAGACATCCTTTGACTATGGTATAATCACAGGTTTCTTGTATTTAAATGGAAAATATCTCTTTTTTCTTCTTGCAGTTGTGAAAAATAACTTGAAAGCATGATTCATAAAGGCTCAAAAACTAATTTTCAAATTAGAAAGTCAACATCCATGTTTTCAAATCTCACTGTCTTTAAACCCTTCCTGGGAATTCTTTTAGGCTTGGCTCATTATTTTTGACATTACTTTTGTTTGGGGATGACAATCCTGTAGGTGAATGTTGAAGTCTTGCCTGGTTCCATTGTGCCTGTTCAGCTCTGTGCAGCAGTGAAGTGAGGGTTGTGGTGGTGACATTCATGTTACTATTGAACTTCTGATATTTCTGCACTGGGACATCATGTCTTTTTTAAGACAGATTTAAATTAAATGCTTAGGGTATCCATACCCACAGAATATTCATACTGTCTTTTAGATTGTTCTGGGATTGGGAAGCACAACCAAGGGGCAAATATTAACATATCTTTGAACCTTATGAACCTCCTGAGAAATGTTACGGCACTAACATTCAATATCCACCAAATTATTGAGAATTATATGACACCTATCAGTCACTTTGATGTTCATGAGACTTGAGCAGTCTGTATCTGACTCACCCCTTGCTTTGTGACTGGTCTACCCTTGTGCAAAGTGATCCTCTCTTCCAAGCCTTCCTTGCTGATTGCAGCACATCTCTTTCTTTTTAATGAATATGTTTCTCTGCCAATTTTACTCCCTCTCAAGAAGCTGCTTCAGCCTAGACTGTCTCTATACACTCCACGGGGATGATTCAGCTGGTTCCTTTTCCTTATTGCCACTGTGAGGTTACCCGCACCAAAAAGTAGGCTGTGTGTTGCACTGCCAAGTACCCCAAGGTGAGTGCAGCACTGACTTCTTGGTGATTTTGCTACCTGTCACCTCTTTACTTCTTGTGGTGTGAAGCAAATTTTACTTTAACTGAAGCCAAAGTCACTCATTCTATAGCATGTGCAGAAGGGTGCAGTTTATTTATTACTGGAAATATAGGTCCCCACCTGTGTAACGCTGTAATTTTTCTTCAGTGGAGAGACCCTTGGTAGTACAGTTGTGGGAGTAACAAAAATAATTTTTTTACCTACTTAAGATTTATTTAAATCTTTGTATTTCATTTTGAGAACAATCCAGCTGATTAAAATCCATAATATTTTCAGTTACAAAAGTTTTGACAGCATAAATCTACTTTCTGCATTTTCTTATATCATTAAACTGTTCTATTCTAGGCTAATGCTTAGTAAAGAGGGTTATTAGCACTGAGGGTTGTTGTGGATGCAGGCGAACCCAGTGGGAAGAAGTGACGATGTCTGACTCAGTTCAGAAGGCTGAATTATTTCTTTATTATAATTATGATAAAATACATTAATATACTATATAAAATGAAGATACTAAAAACTACATACTATTCTCCTACTCTAACTCTAATCTAACTAACTCGTGACCCTGCTTGCGAGAGTCCAGACACAGGTGGATTGGATTGGCCATCAGGCTCAAACAATCCTCACCAGAATCCAATCAAGCACTCACTCCAGGTAAACAATTCTCCAAACACATTCCACATAGAAAAAACAAGGAGCAGAAATAGAAATTGTTTTTTCTTCCATTTCTCTCTGTGCACCTCTAGGAAAAATCCTAAGAGTGAGAGAAATGTGCTTGCCACAGAGGGTGAACCTTAAAAGAGCTGGAGGTTTGATTCATCTATGAAGCACCGACAAATTTGGATTACTTATTCAAATCTAATCCAAACCTCTCGAGTCTGCAAAATTGGGCTGGAAGTCTCAAGAGAACAGATTAGCTTGTGGGATTTCCAGTGCTGCCTACCTAGTTTTCTGATGAGTCTACATCACCAGTAAAACCTTTTAAATGTACTACTTTTCTAAATTATATTTTAGATTCAGCATTGCCTGAACAATGCACTTTTAAGTTTTTAGCATGTGTGAGAAGTGTTCTCCTGCCACAATTCTGCCTTCTTGTTGGGGTACAGTACCTAGCAGTTCCGTGGAACCAAGGGTTAGGAGCTTAAAAAGGAAGAGGCTGCTAAGATCATTGCATTTTGCAAGTGATATCCACAGCCATGTTTCCTTCATTGCCAAAAGGTGTAAATTGACCCAAATATTCTGAGTTTCTTTTTTTTGTGTGTGTGTGTGCTGGGGAGTGATTCTGCTGTGAAAAGGTTAGTGTTTATTTAACATGACAAATAACTTGGAGTTTCCTAAAGCTCATAATTTAAAATTGTGTACATACTTAATATTTAATCCTAAATCTGCTTCCAGTTAAGTCCCCTGATAATTATATGTTCTAGGGCTGTAAGAAATAGTCCTGTGTCTGGACAGAAATATATTGTCTGTCAGGACAAAAATTATGCTCTGAGGGACAAGCAGTGAATCTGGTTTTATATTTGCAGAGCAGCTAGCACACCAGGGTTGCTATCTTGATTTGAGACCTCTACGAACTACTCCAAGATAAATATCAAATGATAACTCATGCCATTCTGCAAGAGGACTACAGATTTTCAAGGAACACTAGGGAATTTCGATTTTATGACCCCAAGAGGAATAGCACAGACTTTTCTTTCCATTACAGGAAAAAAAAATTGTTTGGACAGGGATGTTTGGGTTCTCTTGCTCAGTGACAGGCCAGCAGGCAATGCCGACCCTTATGTCTGACCTGTGATCAAAATTCCTCCAGCTTCTGAGGTACCAGTTTACCTCAGGTAAAAGAAGGTTCAAAGGCACTCTGTAGAAGATAAGACATTCATCCCCTTTCTGGGATGCAGACAGAAGGCGTCACAGCTCATGGGTTTTGCTGTAAAAGGCAATTAATTATCACCTCGATAACCTCCTTTGCTATCAAATCACTACTTAAATGATTTTACTGCTCTTTATAATGTGGCTAAATCCTGACAATTTTATCTATTGATTTCAGTGAAAAGTGATGGGTACTCATTACATTAGAAAACCTTGTATTTTATGTTTTTGCCACCTGACTTCAGGAAGCTGCTTTTATACACATATGTGTATTTATGTACTGTTCCTCTGCTCTCCCTGTGTGTCATTTGTACAGTGTGGTGTTTAATATAACCCAGTGAATATAAGGCTCAGAATGCATTCTGACATGTTTTGTGGCTGGAGATCTGTCTAAAACCTTCATTTAGTGCTCTTAACCACTTCTGGAAATCAGAAAGAAATTTTGTTTTCTCTTTTTTAAGAAAAAATAATTTGGCAAGCCCCTGATTTAAAATGTTCAGGTGGATATCACTCTGCAATAGTTATAGTAAAAGACAATTTGTAAAGCATAAGCTTTTCACCACTGAAGTTTCACCATGGAGGTGATGTGGGGGACTGGGAGCAGCAGAAGATTCATGGATTCCCTTCCTCTGCCCTCTTCTTTCTGTAGAGGGAAATAGGCCTGGAGCAGCTGTCCCTTCTCCCTTCCAATGTGTTTTGGTGCTGAGTCTCGGGGCTGTGGAGCTCTGCACACTGTAGGGGATCCTTTTTGCTACAGCTGTTGCTCCTCTTTATCTTGAGAGTCCCAAGGGCAGAAGAGTCAGAAAGGAGGAGATTTCAGGCAGACACAGGCAACTTGTTCCTTCTCCTAAGTTGTTGCTTCATCTCTTTTACCAATGAGCAAGACAACTCTGCAGTGCAAGACAACCTCCCAGAGGTTGCAGTTCCCATAAACATTCCTGCACCTTGCTCATCATGGTTCCAGTCCCCACAGCTGATTCACTCCAGTGGTCCCAATAAGATCTGAGTTCCTGCTCTATCTCCTTGAATAGCAATGATGAAGGGAAGGAGAGGGAAAAGATGCTGTGAGAAGCACAGAGCCTCCATGCTCCTGAAGAATGGCAGAAGTGGCCTAATATTTTCAAGTGAGGGGGAAAAAAAAGGCCGTGCTCTCTCTGCTGTACTCATACTCTATTTCTGTTTTAAGTACTGGTAGAACTAAGGAGAGATCTTTTTTTTTTCCCCATACTGAATTACAGTGGGGAGACAATGCTTCCACTTTTCAGTTCAGTCAAATTTCTTATTTCAGTATTGCCTGTTGTGCTTTAAGGTCTGCTTGTATGAGTTGGAAGGGTAGAGATGTGCCCACTGACCATACTTTTCCTGAGTCATTGTGATGTGGTCTGTTGAAGAAGGAGGTTTTGGGTCCCCTGCTCCTCAGGCAATGAGCAGTTAAATAATTAACTTGTTCTTTAAGGAAGTTCAGGGATCTTATCTTATCTTGTCTAAGGAACAACCTTGACTTAAGTATGACTCAAGTTCCCATTATGACTTTTACTCTCCAGACCACGTTGCCCAGCATAACTCCTGTCTATCTTTCTTAGCTAAATTATACCACCTGTCTGCAGATTGTTTCAGCTCCTCCAGTTGCACATGGTGGCTTTGGTGAGGCCACCAAAGGAAGAGAAGGCTGGTAGGGAGGAGAAAGCTCTCTCCATAGGGAATATGCATTCTTGCTTCAAAGGTTTTCTTTGTTTGGGATTTACGGTTGGTTTGTTTCTTCCACGTTCTGTGATACTGACTTGTGGTAGTAGCCTCACTAAAAGCTGTCAACCCCCACAACAGAGAGACAGGCAGAGCAACCAAACCCAAACAAGACACAAAACAAAACTGAAAACATGCTCAGAGAAACATGCTACTTCAAAGGCAGGTGTAGAGGTCCCCCCGGAGCTCATTACTCCAGTCAGTGGAGGGGAGGGGTAAGGGAGAGTGTGGAGTGGGAAGCAGTGTCTATTCTTTTCCAAAAACTATAAGGACATGAATAATAACCTATTCCCCGATCTCTTTCCATGGGCTCACAGACCCTGGTCTCTTCACCACCTCAGCACCTCAGTCTCTTCACAGGTGGACTGGGGAGGTGTATCCAGGGAAGATGCCGGCTGTCAGGCACACTGACATGAATCTTCCTCCAAGTAAAGTGTGTTTCACACAGACAAAATCCACTCTAGCAGCTCTTGCCTGTGCTATGTGGGCACACTGGGAGCCTAACCAGCAGGAGGGGAGGTCAGTATCCATTGCTTGTTTAGTTCTCCATCTTTCCTGAGATTGTCGGCCTAGGAGGCAAGTGATAACTGACTGTGGCTGTAGATGATGTGTGCCCTTTGGAGATTTGGGAATTGGTTTATATTAGACCTGTCAAATTAATTTCAGATGGACTAACATCCTGGAATTATGGCCTTTCTGTAAATTTCTTTAGCTAGTGAGTTTGAAGGTTCCCCTGCAAAAAGAGGTTATTCTAAAATTATCTGCATTTTTTAAAAACTCTTCTGACAAGAGTTTTGTAAGTCTTGTCACTTCATTCTGTTCAGCTAGTCTGCCTTTCATGTCAGCTTGAAGGAAAAGCAGGAGTAAGTTAAGCAGGTAATGGATCATCTAACAAAAATTGGCTCTGATTGTTCAGTTGTTGCTGAGGTAGACAGCTCACAGTACACTGAGGTTATTTCACCCATGCGAGAATTATATGATGGAGGGATATAAATTTTATATCATACATGAAGGAGTCAAGACTTAGAGTATCCATGGATCATGTGCCAGCACTGCAGCAAGTTCCCTGCCTTCTTTGATGATTTCCTAGCTTGCAGTAGGAAGTGCCTCAGAGGAGCATAATGAAATACTGCTATAGGAAGCCATGGAAGGGCAGAGAAGGGTGGAATTGTACCCAGCTTTTCTTCATTGAGGGAGAGCGTCTGAGTTACCACATGCACAGCTGTGTGAGCTGGTAAGACCTGTCGTGGTGGAGAGCACATTCTCAGCTCTGCAGAGGTTGTGTGCTTCTGGGAAGGCAAGAGGGTGGTACCAGAAAAAAGCTGTGATCTTGTGTGCCTCGTGTGCAGCAGCGAGGTGTGATAAGCAGCCTGGTGTTTTGGAGCATGCCCTCAGTAGTGGGGAGGTTGCGAGGCAATAAAGCACATAGATGCAGAGTGTGAGAAACGCTGTGAGAAGTCGGCACGCTGGATGTCACACACGGCAGACATTGTGATGCTGGCTATCCCTGGAGAGAGAATACAGCAGAGCCAGCGCGTGTTCCAAGGCTTCTAACAGCATTCCCGTGACTTTGATTGTTTGCCACTCATCCTCCCTATATGCAGGCAAGACCCACTGATCTGGGAAACTATTGCAGCTGTTGCTATAAGCCTCCAGAAGGATCTAAAAGCTAATTGCAACAGCTCAACCAGCTGTTAGAATAAGGACTACATTCTCAGTCCTCAGATCCTGGCATGTCCCTGTGGGATGGAGTTTCTTCTTCAGTTCTAGGAGGCTGAGGGGAAGCAGCTGCGTTCTTTGCTGAGCCTCGGCTAACTAGACCAGGAGAGATGTTTCTGCCAATCAGGAGACTGAAAACTAAAACAGCTGCTGTAATTTCAGGCCAGATTACAAAAGTTTTTACAAGGGGCTGGGATGCTGTGTTCAATTGATGCACAGTGCAGTTCACCTTTCTGTTTAACTGTTTCCCTTCTCAATGCATTAGAGATTCACTGGACTAAAGCCCTGTGGGTCATCCTATAGTTTTCAACATTTCTGGGAGAGTGACATTTCAGCTCCCACCTTTCCTTGCGCTAAATGCTCAAAAGGATTTTCTCTATCCTGCATCTTGGGTGCTTTAGCAAGACTGGGGAAGAGCAACTGTGGTCCATATTAGCAGGAGAGTGAGGACAAGCAGAAGGATCTTACAGCATAGTAGCAGTAGTGGTGGGGAGTCTGCTGACTGCAGTTGCCTTAATCCAGCAGGCTGTGTATTTTTATTTAGTTCCTCCCAGGTGAGGTAACATTGGAAATAATTTCCCTCATTTCAGTCGTTACAGGGGAAGGTTTTCCATCAAAGTCCAGGTCAAGAATGGTGAGCTGAGGACAGCGAAAGACAGTGGTTTTTGTAATCACCCTGCTGGGTGAGCGCCTCTGAGAACCATGCAATTGCTAAGGATGAGATGCAGTGGCACACCTGGCTCTGCCACCTAGCTAATAAGCTCACTTGGACTCGGTTCTTTATGGAAGCACTGGAGTCTTTCTGCTGTACAGTCCCTAGGATGATCCACTTACTCAAATTATCCATTTTTTCCTTGTCCTGTAGGGCATCCCTGTTATCTTCCCTCCCTATTATCCAAGATAATAGAGAGCTGACTAGCAATAATGCAGTCACAATGGCTCCGCAGTGTCTGAATGAGTCCCATGTGATTGACATTGTGTGTCTGTCTGAAGCTTCCTGAAGAGCAATTCTCCATCCACACTTCTTCCATCAGTAGGCATTAGACAGAACAGGGTCCTGTAGTGCGAGTCTATTAAAGCCCAAGAAAAAATCTGTTTCCCTATGGCAAACAGAATGAGACATGAATTATACAAATGGAGGGGCAATTCTTTATGCTTATATGACTTACTCTGGATGTGGATCAAGGTCATAGTGACATGGGGATCTCTATGTACTGTACTTGAGTTTCCTCAGCTCCCTGGGACTATAGAAGAGTGCAGATAAACTACAGAGGGAACAACAAACATCTAAAATATTTTTGTGTCTGCCACCAAGCAAAAGCGGACTACTCAAAGGGAAATGGCAAGGAGGTTTAATCCCAAACTGTCATGACTCCAGTCTTTTCAACGTTTGGAGATTCTCGTCTGTATCAGAAAAAAAAACTTAAGAAGATTCATGCTTAAGTGAGTCAAGGTTTTCCTTTTCATCGTATTTCTAGCCCAACAAGCAGGTCTGGAAATCTTACAAGAAAACCTGGCTTCTACCTTGGTTTTGCTAATTTGGTGAAGACAGATATAATTCTCACTGAAAGTCTAGTTTATCATCAGAGCTGAGGCTTGTGTGGTTCATCACTAGTAATCACAGCCCACAGAGGTTCATCTCAGTGGTACAATACCATTGCCTTTCTGCTGCAGGTAGACCAATGTGGGAATAAGAACAGGATCTGTGTCCTCCACACATTCAAAATGTTCTGTGACTAGCTTCAGTGTTGAAGGGCAGGAGCCCAAAGCTGCCTGTGCTTTGCAGAGTGTAGGGTTTTTCAATCCAGTTTTGTGCTTTGCCTTGGAATCCAGATAAACATGAGCAGCATCTCAGGTAAATGGAGATTCCTAGTGAAGCTGAAAATACAGTGAAATGCTCAGCTCATATCTGGTATAGATCATCATACTGACCCATGTACACTGAATTATACTGGCAGACCTGGTGGTCTAAAACTTATTACAAAATTTATATGCTTTCTGTTCAGCAAACATTTTGTCACTAGCATTTTTCTGCAAGTAATGCTAACTTCAGTTCTCAGCCCACTGGCTGCTTTGAGGCATTGTAGCTTTGACTATTCCGTTGCTTTCTCAGAGTGTTTTGCAACTCCTTACCTTTGTGCTGTGGCAGTCACTGCCTAAGTAGCGTGCCATGTGTGAGGGGAAGGCAGGAACTTTAAAAAACCAGAAAGTGAATTATGCACTTTCCAGAACTAATCTTCAGACACTTGATCTGTGCTAAAATGCATGAGGCTTTAGGGATTTGTGAACATTTTCATGAATAATTAGATCTTCACAAATAACAGGAGAGTGAACTGGCCGATCTTATTCCCAAATCTTTTATATATATAAGAGATATGATTGGCTCTAGCTTTCAGAAGGAGTTTGGTGGCAGGTCACTTTTTTTCCTATCAACAAAGAATAGGGCATGTGGGAAAGGAAGATGAAGCACATTATTTGCAGGGCTCCTACATCCATGACTATTCTTGACTTTGATAATTTTTCAGTAAATTAGCATAACTACACTATCCAAGATTTCTTGCAGTTGTTTTCCCTCCCCAAGCTGATGTGACTGAGGGAGAATGCGAATGCAACAGCTTAAAAAGAAGATGGGAGGAAATTATCATATTTAATATTGTTTATACAGAAACTGGCATACTTTATAGAGCATCATCTGATTAACTCATTTCCAGCCCTGCGGCGTGTGTGCGTCTATGACGGCAGGGAGGAGAAATGAGAGCTAGGCCGTGTTTTTTCCTGGCATGAGGAACTGTTGCTGTAACACTTGTGTGGCTGGCAGCCTGAGACATAATATTACCTAGAAGAAAACCTTTAAGTGTTGGATTAATTTCCCACCATCTGTATTCTGTCTGTACTGGAAATCTAGATCCAGAGAGAAAGGCTGGGGAACAGATCTGAGTAGCTGGCAATTAGATTTGGAGAAATGAAAAATGTTTTCAGAGACTCCTTACTAGTCAGCTGTTCGGTGGCTGCAAGGGTTTAGTCAGCTGAGGAGCCAGTTTTGGAAAAGGCTCTTTGGCTTAATGTCCTGAAAAGACTGGCAGAGAGGAGCAGTGCCTTATTACAAAGGTGCTGCCAGTCGCAATTAGGGACAGGTTGCTGGGTTCTGGCAACTGAAAAAGGAATGCCAAGCCCTAAGGAAGCATCCAGGAAAATGGAGCTAAAAGTTATGACCAAATGGAATTTGAACTACTGGTGTACTCTTGTGTCAGGATGAAACCTCACCATGAAGCAGCCATAGATATAGGGAGAGGAAATGGTGAATGGTAGAAGATCAAAGCAGAAAGGACTGGAAGGAAGAGGGAGCAGCAGAAGGAAAAGGTGAATTTCAGGCACCTGTCATTTCTTCTTTGGCTGCAGCTTGCATCAGCAGTGAACCACGGAGAGCAAATCCCTCAGGAGAGAAGATAAGTTGCTGAATATTCAGTGTAGCTGCCTTGTGCAGAGCCCAGAAGGGATGGCCCTGTCTCAGCGGCCACCCAAAGCACAAAGGGTCCTTCCCAATGTGTAGCATGACAGGGAGGTAGGGGGCTGAATGAGGGTGGTGCAGCTGCTGGTGGGAAGCAGTAATGTTGCCTGCTGTAATGTGCTTATATTTGTGTGTTATTTTCTTCTATTCTAGGTAAGTGCATAAAGTGCTTATGAATGGTTCTAAGGCACTCTGGCAGATGCTATACTGGGATCTCTCTGGCTTCTCCAAAGAGGAGGAAAACACAGCCCTCTCTGAAATGGTAACACCATAACCTGTGAAGTAGATATGTTGGTGATTACTGAGCAGTCCCCCTGTACTTCCATCTGTAAATCAGTTTGTTTTTTTTTTTTTTTTGCATTTAGTGATAACCCAGAGCCAGTCAGAATTGCATACACTGTCTTCTTCAGCCTGGGGGTTCCACCCCTAGTCCCAGGTGACAGCAATCCCCTTGATGCCATAGCAGAGTTTGCATCCCATGACCTGTATCTTGGCATCTGCCACCTTTTGGTCCTGTTGTTTCCAGCTCTTCTTCAGGCCTTCCTATAGCTTTGGTAGGTATTTTCTAGATGAACAGCTTAAATATCAGCCTAAAAGTATTGTGGCCTTTGTTTCTCTTTCTGCCTTTAGAAATTGTTGGGTATTTGGACACTGCAGAAATCCATACAGTCACATTTCATACCTTAACTCATCAAGTGCAGGGAGCTCCCTGGACGAGATTTTCTAGATTTCTTTTCCTCTGGCTGACTTCTGATTCACCCAGTGGGGGATTGTTTTCAGAACCTAGGACAACCAAGCAAAAAGAAAATTCAGAACAACACTTGGGGCAAAGCTCCTTGGCAGTGAGATCAATTGAGCTACTCAAGGGAAGTGCTGGGAATGGTATTGTTTGTGACGTTTAAAACTCTTCAGGTCAGAAACTGCAGAGAGCAGTTCTGTGCTTGGCAAATGGACACACTGGTGGAGACGATGGGTCTTTCTCGTCTCTGACAGCTTTTATTTATTATTATAATTTATTGTTTTATTAGCTTCGGATCGTTGACTTCACCTCTAGTTCAGTTTTGCTGTATATACTGTACAGTCCATTATAAGCATGGAACTAAATGAAATGCTTTTGTGCTGATGTGGTGCTTGTTTGTTTCCCAGTGGAGCAGGGTGATATAAGCACATGCATTAAATATATTTATGACAAATTTCTCATCTATTACTTTTATTTAGAGTGGTTTTGAAGTAAAGTAGATTCTGCTGGAAAACAAACATCATTCTGAAGGCTGACAACAAATCCAAAAGCATATTTGCATCATTACTGTTTTTATGTTTTGTGTGTTTTGGCACTTTTAATTTTTTTTTTTTTTTTTACAAAGACAGCTACAAAGCTGCAAGGGAGGTACCATTTGTGTGTTTACCACAAACCACTTTGTTTCATATGCAGCTGGTGTAATTGATCCTGGCTCATCAGTACTTCCTGGGGGAGATATTGCTTTCCTGTCTTTTTAAGAGCTGGAGTAGAGAAAACACAGCTGAAGATACAGGCCATGACTGTTCTTCATGGTCCTGAGCTGGAACAGCTTCCCTGAGCTGGGAGACATTTTGGAACTACTCTGTCAAATCTTTATTGCCTTAAGATGAGGAAAGCAATTCAGCATTTAAACATATGGCTATTAAGCAAATTTTTATATATGAAAAGCCCCATCCTTTAGTAAAGAAAGAAAATGGAATATACTGTTGGGAGAGAAAGGAAATTATCATTTGATTTCTTGTCCCTAAAAAAATGGCAGGTATATGTACTTCTATATGTTTCCTGAAAGATACAGGGCTGTGGTAAATGCCAAGACCTCATCTGTGTTTTAGGGCAGTATGTGCTTTTTGAAAGGAAAATGATGCTTCCATTAGATTAAATGTCAAATAACTGAAGATATTTTCTCTTGAGGTTGAGTGCCTTCCTTCTTGGCAAGTCTGCTACTTCCTGTCCTGACATACTTCAGGGAAATATTCTTGCTTCCAGATTTTTAACCTTCCTTAGTGTCCATCATTTCTCTAGGATAGCTTTTTGTTGTTGTCACAGCCTCACTGATAGGCTTCAGCAGGTCTTAGCCCATGTTGCAGCTAGGCTTATCTGGCTTAGCCAGATAAAATGCAGCTATGGTGTCCTGCACTTGGACCATTTTTATGAACATACCATGAAACTGAAATTCCTCAGGAAGAAATGCTTTTCATCATTTCTTCCCATAGAGCTAGATTACCCTTATTAAACCTATTAAAAATATCCTTCTACTGGGAAATGTTTAGAAAACCTTGAGTAGCCTTTCATGGGGGTTCAGTTTTCATTTTTGATTTTCATCCTTTTTAGCCAGACCTTTTCCTACTTTTATAGTTGTCTTTCTTAATTTGGTCTGTGGTTTGGTTTGCTGTTTCTCAACTCACTTCCCCAAAAAAACAATTACCAGATTTTGGGGGAATCTTAGGGCCTTCAGGAAGTCCTTTATCCTCATCTGTAACCATCAGGAAGGTAGTTGGTATCAAGAGTTTGTATCCATATACAGTACAGTCAGCTGACCATTTTTAGTGAACTGAGCTAACATACCGTGTTCATGTATCCTGATTCTTGTTTTATTTTGTCTTTTTTCCCTTTCAAGTTCACCCCCAATTGCATATCTCCTGAGCTCTTCTCCCTGAGGCTGTAGAAGAGACCTGCCAGATTCTCCCAAATGCACTTTAAAAAACATTGTCAGGGAGCCTTGTGGGTGGTGATCACTACATCTAGTGGTGCTGCACCGTGCAAACAAAGCTAACAGGAGGCATGGCTGAAAAAGCAGTCGTGAGGACAGATTTTAATTGCCAGGCTGAGAGGTTAAATAAGAAGTCATGAAAGAGCTTGGAAAAATGTGAACATTTATATATCATACTAAGGCTGCAGTTGTGTTTGAAAATGCTTCCAAATTTGGCTACTAAAAGCATGAGAATATGCAGGCAACTAAACCTTCCCTCCTCATTCCTTTGCTTCCCATATTCTCCACCAATTAATTTGCTTTTCTTCTCCTTCTCTGGCCTTTCTTTGTTTTCACATTCTGTTCTCTTTCTGATCTTCTGTCTTGATTGCGTGAATGATTCCTCTCTGTCCTGCATACTCCTTTTTTGTGTGTTTGCAATTTTTCTTAATCTACAATAAAGCCAGTGCCTGATTGTCTTTGAAAGTGGATGCTACCTGAGCTATTTATCAGCTATGTAGATTGCACTTCCTTCATCTTGTTAACTATTTGGTATATAAAGACATATTGCATGCCGTCAGTGGATAATTCAGTTATAAACTATGCTGCATACAATTTCCATTTTTTGTCTGTTATTGTGGGAACTGATGTGAAAAATTTCATCTGATACAGCTGATTTTTTGTTGCTTCTTTCTCGTAAGAATTCCTGTCCCTTTTCTCCAAATGTCCCTTTTTGAGTCTTTAGCGCTCTTCTTCCATGGATCAATTTAGTTGAATCTACTGCTGTATGGATTTGATCACATGGATCCTCTGAGTATGCAGAGTGCAGTGTTCCTAAGAATGAAGGACCCTGTGCACTAGCAGGTAGCATCCAAGCACTCATTACCCACTGCAGGATGCTAAACTGTAGAAGTGGGGCCCTCTTTTAACACCTCTGAAATGTATTTTGTTCAATAGTTACAATCAAAGTGGATCCTTAATACTTGCAAATTGTTGTGTGAGCCAAGTAGTGGATTTGCGTAGGGCTTAATACACAAAGTTCCCAGATGAACTGGAGGAAAGGAGAAAATGTTTTGAGCTTCCTGTTATATAGTAGTCACTTTTGTCCAGTGCTGTCAACATTACCAATGTAATGGGCTCAATATAGGTGAGAAAGCACCCAGACTTTGGCACATCAGAGCTTTTATGGGCCTCCAGAGACTGAGATGTTGTAAAAAGCTGGCAAGTCTTGTCTGACCATGATATGCTGTCATTAAAGTGCCTGTCTGCGTCAGTCTGTGTCAGCTAGTGAAACAAATCCAGTCAAGAGCTGTCTCTTGGTTCTGTCCTTCCATTTGGTGATAAAACAACTGTTGAAGTCTCCAGATGTGTGCTGTGCTGCTGTTCAAGTGAAGGGGGAAAGGAACCAGAGGACAAGAGGACCTTTGATAGATGCTAAATTGAGGAGGGGAACGGTCATTCCTGTCTCCTGGGCTTGGGTCCAGGTGAACATGCGTAGGTGGAGCAGAATGTAAATGTCTGTGCGGGCAGTGCAATGATCTGGATCTGACATGATTTGGAGGAGGTTTGTTATAGCAGTTAAATGCAGGACATTTATTTGCTAGGAGCTGACTTTGATCTTGGAACAGGACTAGTGTGTGAAATGAATTTTGTTAGGTCTTGGTCTATCTTCAGTTGAGTGACTCCTGCTTGAGGAGATAAATGAGACTGGAATGCAGCCTGCATTGCAAGTGTCAGCCTGGGTCCTCTCTTTGGGGGATGCATTTTCTTGGCACTCAGGCTGTGTCAGACAGCAAAACTGGGAGACAGTGTCAAGAATTAGGGAGCAAACCTAGAAACTGAAGATATGCATAACTCACTGTATGGGACAGTATCTGCTTCATTGACTTGAAAGCCCAAGTTTCTATCACAAATTTATTTTTTATATCTTCCATCCCCTGGTTTCTATGGCATAGTTTCTTACATTGGTTTCTGGGATTCTAGAGGATTTCTGGATTTCTAGAGGTAGTATCTCTTCCCATAAACCTATTTTAAAAACCCTTGTACTTTAGGCATCTTGTGCCTCTTGGTATACACAGAGCTTTTTGCTCATGGATACAATAAATGTCTCAGTTAAGGATTTAGATGAGAACAAAGACCTCTAAGACTATTTCTAGGAGACCTGTGGAATTTTCCAGTACTCCTCTGACCTACACATAACAGCTACAACATGTACCACACAAACTGTGTTTACATAGATGACATTTAGGCTGAATGGAAATACTGCCTCTCTATTCAAAAATTAATTTTTCTGTTTTTCACTTTCCTGTTTCCCTGACCCCCACCCTTGTTGTTCACTTTCTCTCTTTGTCTGCCCTTTAGATACTGCTGAAAGCAAGATGCCAGTTCTGGCTGCCCATGCTGTGGCCATCCCTGCCCTTGTTTTACAGTCGAAGCCAGATATGCTCTACACCATCCTAGAAATTATGAGCTTCTCTTTTTTTGAGAGGTCAGGCTGTGGGAAGTACCTAATCTGACCCGAGTCCCTGCAAATCTTTGGGCCCACTACAATACCACCAATGAGGACTCACAGCAAGGTCATTCTGTGCTTGCATTGTCCTCCAGAGAGATCCACATGCCAGCAGAGTTAATTACACTAACAGCCACAGAAATTATATTGGCCCACTACTGGCCTAGTGAGATGAATATCTCCCTTTCTTACCCACAGGGGATGTTAATGGTATTTTTATTAACTAGTGACCTGTTGACTGCTATTAGAATATAGATTGTATGCATAAACCAGGTCAGGGTACTGAAGATATGATTATAGAGCAATTACTGTGTCAGCCAGTGTGGCTTCTAATCAGAGCTGGCAAAGAGCCTTTGGAAGCCTGAAAACTGTTTTTGGAGTCCAGCAAGAAGAAACAGCTTTGGATCAAAGTGTGTATTGTGCCTTTGCATCTTTCTGGAATTAAATGTCTGATTTTTATGATTAGGATGGGCAGTCAAGGCAGAAAGAAGTCTTAAGAAGCTCAGCTTTTAGTGGAACAGAACTGATTAGGAGAGTTCAAAGTTTGCAAACTTTTTCTTTTTTCTCCTTTTTTTTTTTGTTCTCCCTTTTCTCCCTTTGTTATTATATGGTTTATGTTCACTGAGCCAGCTTAGGATGCTAATTCTGTTCTTGCCCTTTAAAATGAACTGCAAGGTCATGTGGCTGAGTATCTGGACTGTCAGCAAAATCATTACACTAATACACACATTTCATTTCATGAGGGCCATAGTTACAGTTCAACATTTGTCAGAATCATTAAAAGGAAAAGGGAATGATAAAATTGAGAGCTGATGTGGCAGATGTAGAACCAGGGGCTGTCTTTCTCTTAGGAGCAACTATTCCTTTGGAGATTGGATTGAATACCCTGATTCCCAAAGACTACCTTTGTTTCACTAACAGCACCACTGATCCTAGTGAAGTGACTGGAACAGGAGGAAGAACCACTTCACAAGGACAAGAGCTCAAGGCTCACATGTGTCTTAACTGGTGCTTGTGACCACATTTGTATTATCTGCATTTATGGGTTAGACAACAAACTGTGTTGAGCTTATCAGCACACCTGCCAAATACACTTAAATTTGATTTTTTGCAGTGGTGGGGATTGGCTTTACTGGAAAGCAGGACACAGCGCTCTATTTGCATGTTTATGATTATCCTCTTCAAAAAAACCCTCCTAAATCATCTGAGACTTGAAAAACTAAGTAATCTCATGGTAATCTGAGACTGAAACTGGATTTTTAACTCTGGTTCTCTGGTTTATGAAAATAACATATGTGTTGAGATTCAACAGGAAATGAAATGTTTATAGATTTCACTTTATGATTAATATCTACTATATTGCTTAGAGAATAAATTATCTTCATTCTATTTTGGAATTGGAATTAATCTTAAATAGGAAAATAAAATTTGAATTATGAGTCTGTACCAGGCTCTCTGTTCTAATAGAGTTCAGTTTCATGCAAAAGCTTGAGCAGGAAGGTCTGTTTGTACTTTTTCCATCACATTTTGAATTATCTCTCCAGTTTCCATTGTTGTCAATGTGGTCAGTAAGTTTTGTGTATTCTAAAAAATTCATCCATTGATCTTTTGAGATTTGCTTCTATTCTATCTGCTTTTTAACATGTGAACGAAAAGGGAATATTCTGAGGGCACAACAAGACAGTGAAGGGAAGAGCAAGTGATTAATGTGCTTCCTGAACCACATGTCTTGTGAAAGTAAAGGGAAAAATGTCCTTTCCCTGCCATTGTGTGGTTCAGTCCACCACACAATGATGGCAATTCTTTTCATACTTTTCTTTTTTACCTTAAGGCTTACTTTTTATGTTATTTCCATAAGAGTGTTTACTTCTTAAAAAAAAAAAATAAAAAAGGAAAGGCCTTTCTTATCACTATTTGGGGGGAGAAAAAACTTGGTGATATGAACATCAATAATGAGAATGGCACTGAAAAACACTATACATTATTATTCCAGGAGTTGTGATTTTTCAGCTGATATGATGATTCTTTGTGTTTTGACTTATGACTTATTATCTTTTAATACTGAGAGTTGCTACTATGGCAAATTTTCTTTCTTATGTAGTTTTTCTCTGACTAACTTCCAGCAGTCTGGCATCTTATTTAACACTCTGTGTATCAGAAATTCCCATTTCAGAGATGACTCTGTTTCCATCAAAGCTGCAGCCGTACTTCACAATTTCACTTATTAACAGCCTACTGAGATAATTGGGTCTGCCCAGCTCATTAAAAATAAAATATTGATGTTTTCTTAGGGTGGATGTAATTAGCTTGCCCCCACAGGGAACAGGCAGCATAAAGGACGGATGGTGTTGGTCTAATACAGATCCTGCTATGCACCTGCTTGCTGCTCTGCAGTGAAGGAAATTAGGAATTTCTGGTGCAGTTACAATGGGTGAAGGTGGCAATGCAGAAGAAAATACTTCCTTTCAAGCCTGGACAACAGGAATTAATTTTTTTCCTTTTTAAAAAAAAAATTTCATTTCATTTTCTTTTCTTTTTTTTTTTTTTAACAAACTGGGTCCAACAGGAATGTGTCACAATGCTTCTCTCTGGTGTACTTTACTGTGCTGTAATATTCTCTATAGTTTACCATTGCTGACACTTAATTCTAGGTAGAGGTGTTTCTCAGATTTTGTATAACAATGAGCAGCAAAGGAGCATGTTCCTCTTCACTGCTTCCTTGAACTTATTTAAGACAAGATTACTGGAGCCAGTTCTACAAGTAAAAATTTAAAGCCTTTGCTTGTCTTTTCAGAGATTTTTTTTTTTGACAGCAATTTCTTCAGTGTCCTGTATTTTCTCTCCATAAGGCACTGAATGGGTTGCTCTCAAATCCAGCTGTTAGAGGTTATCAAATGTATGATTAGATAGCAGACACATCAAGCCACCACAGAACCACTGGTGAACTAGGAGCACTGGTGTCCTCAGTTACCCAATTTTCCTTGTCTGACTGTAACTTTGAGATGCTTTAATGGTGCTCTACTGGCAGTGGGTTTTAATTTCTCATTGGTAAAATTGGATATGGAAGGCATGAGTATGAAGAGCACTTTTTGCTCCCCATCCCATTCTTTCTGATTGTTTTAAATAACTTAGAAGACAGACACAAGAGAAAATCTAAAATATCAGAGAGCATCTAAATAACTTAGATGTGCCTGTCTTATTATTCTGTTTTGGGTATGTAGGACCTCAGGTCTAATTGAGAGTATCCTGTTCCATGTGCTCTTTGTGTGCTGCAGCTGCTGCTTAATCCTGGTTAGAACTAGATTGAACCATCTCATTGCACTCATTGCAAAGCCACTGAGGGTTCAAGAGCTTGGTAAGAGACTGTTGGGTACTCTCACTGTTTTAAAGGCATCTTTAACTCCTTAGAGCTAGAACCTCACTTTTGGTCTTTTACCAGAGCATCATTGCTGTGGGGTGATCTGTTTGTAGGCACTGCTTATTAACTCACTCCCTTGGGCAGGTACATTGCTCACTATGAGCAGGTGTGTCTCTGACAGAGACAGATATGTAAGGCACTGGAGAAGTTCACCAACATGTTCTTCTGGAAAGAACAGTAATTATTTTCAAGGGAAAGAATCCCATATGATTTTATAGAAAGTTTCTTTCCAAAAGCCCCCAGTTTAGGGGCAAGTAGGCATTGCTGAGTTACAGAGTTTGGTTTTGTTAAGTACTGTTTCTGTATGTACAGAGCAGCCCTGATCCAGATGTCTTCGGCACTAGGAAGAATCACAACACCATTTCAGGATGATCTGAGAGGAAACAAGCTCCCTGCAGTCTTCAAGCCTGGTGGTCTGTGGCCTGGCTGTAGGTGTCTCTTTTCCAAGCTGGGCTATTACTAGCTCAAAAGCTGGAAAAGTCCTGTTGTGCTCTCTTCTCTATCAGCAGCATAGCTAAGAGATTTTTCTCTTTCTTAGAAAGGCTCCTATTCTCTTATTATGTGCCACAAATGATGTATCTAGCACTGCAAAATGGCTGGAGGCAGCATTATAATTTCACAAGTTTGTTTCTGCAGTCAGCTCCAAAGTGCTTCATATGGAGGTCGATGATAGTTGTCTCTTGAGCAGGAATTAGGGAAAATTGACTAAAAGCAGCAGGGTTCATTCCACTTGTCTTTCAAGACCATGCTGTCTCAGACTTGGCAAAGTTGGGGCCCTCTCACTGTTACTGGGACTGAAAAATCATCTATTTCCAGCATGCCAGTGAAGAAAACCTAGAAGATGGCCTTTAAATAGGCCACTTCCTCCTTCAGCAGACAGGGAATAAATGGTCACGTTTCTGAAAAATCTGGCCATGTTGTGACTATAACTGTCACAGTAGAAATTGCTGGGCCCTGAGCACTTTGGTATATCTGGCCTTTGTTTAGATAATGGAAGCTGAGCAGTTTGGAAAAATCTGTCCCTAATTATTGGTGCAGAGCCCTTGAAAATCTGCCCCCAAGCTCTTCTCAAATAAAAATCTGGCCTCATGGGCACAACACTGTCAGAAGCAGAGCCTGGCATAAAGTGCTTCTTATCCTTTTCAGTGATTTTGTCCTCCTGTGAAGTTTCTAATTTATTTTAATTGCTTTAAAACTTTTTAAATGAGGCTATTTAATGGCTAGGATTTTGACTTATGTATCGAAGCTTCAGTGCACTCCGCATTAAGTGGCGTGTATTCCGTTATGCCTAAATTCTATTGTTATGCCTGCCCTTTGTGCCAGCTTTTCATTTTACAGTTTGGGGGTAGTTGCATTTCTAGGGCTCCCATCTGTCATAATTTAGTGTTTCTTCAGCACTTTTTCTCATCTTAGAAAGCCATTCAGCATGTCCAAATATTGCTTTATGCCCGCATGGACAATGCTCGCTGTCATTGGCGACGTCTATTCTGTTTCACAAAGGGAAGCCTTGCAGTACATCTGAGTGCTGACTGAAGGCAAAGATGTCTCTTTGAGCCACTGGGTTGTAAAGAGATGAACTCACTGGCCGTCCTCTCTCAAAGCTTTTCAAGAGCCTGACTGTTCATTGGGGATTCTTTGCATGGACCACAATTGAACCCAGTTCTTCCTGTGATTGCTATTTTGCAGAGGGTAGCACTATGTAAAAGTAGGCATGGAGTCCTGTTACATTGAAGAAAATATCTCTGATACCCATTGGTTAGAGCTAAAAGGCTGAATTCATATCTTCTTGATTAGAAGATCCATGCTTTCAGGGGGGTACCATTTTGGATGGTGTTTCTCCCAGCCCTGTCTCCAATCTGAAGTGGTATTCTTCAGTTCTCTTTTTTGTTAGAGAGCGGCAGCAAGAAAGGTCACTTTGAAATGCATCTACCTACAAGCGGGGAAGGGGAACGGGGTCAAAGCAAGCAGAGAGGTAAATGTATAATGCAGCAAGTTAGAACTAGGTCATGAGACCCATCTTACAATGAAAATCTTTGAGAAAGTAGTCAGAGCTATGTTACAACTGAGGAAGTAGGGGCTTGTGCCTCTGTGTTTGATTAAGAACAGGTCCAGTGTCACAATACCAACACAAAGCCAAGAGGTGGGGACATCCATTCCAGTGTCTACGACAAGGTTAGTGTGGCCACAGAGATTTTGTACGTTCCCTTGGCAAATTGGGAAATCCCCTTGCCTCGGTTTCCATTTGCAGCACAGGAGTCATAATACCTCTCTGTCTCACAGAGCCGGTCTGAAATTTTTTCCAGTCTTCTATTCACTTTCTTTTGTAAAAGCAAACTCCTTGCACTTGTAAAATCAGCCATGGCTAGAAAGCAGCTTTCAAGGGGTCTGCCAACTTTGTGTTGAAGATAGTACAATTAGCTTAATTTTTAGGGAAGTAGGGTTTCTTAAATATAGATTGTAAGTATAAAGAGATCTAAGCTCAGACTTGATCTAACAGGAAAAGTGCCACAGATTGCATGACTACTGACACGTCTTATTTACTGGCCTGGGCAAATGAGACTCCAGCACAAGTTTCTGCTACTGTAGAAATCAAAGTAATGAGTTTAGCTCCAGGATTATCAGTTGTTACATTATTCGCTTGCAATGCAACTGAAATTTCAACTCAAAAATTTTAGTGAGAAATCCTTTGGGTTAGATTGAGTTGTATTTCACCTTAATTTGACATAGTTCTAAGACAGATCTGGAAGACTTTCAGGTGTGTGTTTGGTTTTTAGTTAGGATTTTTTCCCATTTTGCACAACTGCTACACCAGATGTGACAGAAGATGCTCAGTAGGGACTAAGATAACAGAAATTCTCTGAAGCCAGGCAGAGGTGCACTGAAAGAGTTGGGGATGACTCTGTTTTGGAAGAAATCTGTATTCTGTTAAGTCAGGAGCACTGTGTGCTTTCTGGAAATGTGGCTGGTAAGGAAAAGGAGTGATCTCTGCTATTTCTTACTCAGTATCTGCATCTATACACTGACATCCATGCCAAATTTTAAATTAATTTAGCCCTGCTTTGCTCTTCTGTGTGGTAAGTGCTAGGTGGAAATCAGACAGATGGGTTGTCAGCAGCTTAACAGATACACTCACCTAATTCTGATGCTTGCACTTATTTATTTATTTATTTATTTTAAAGGCACCCCATTTTCCCCTGGCCATTTAAAATACAAACCAATAAATAAGAATGTCTGAAGGAGCTCTAGAAGGTTTAGGGATTGTCTCCCAAGAGGCCGACTGACATTTCTGCTCTCTGAAAGTCCCTGCTCAGCTGCCTCTTCAACCAGCAAACCTTGATTCCAGCAGCCATCTGATTAAACAACAAAGCATCAGCAAGTACGAAAAATCCCTTCTCTTGGGCCACTCTGTATGACAGAAAAGGCAGAAACAGAAAATGATGAAAAGGGAGCAAGTCTTTTGGTGCAAAACATGTCTCTTGGTACCCTATAGAGAGCTGGAAGATTAAATATTTTCCTTTGTATGATCCTGGCTTGTTTGCTGCTTGCTGTGTCCTAATAGCCTGGATGCTGTTTGTAAGTAGACAGAGGTTTGATTTGTATCCTATGCACCACTGTGTGTGTATGTGAGGTTGTGCAAATAAGGGCTGTTAGCTCCATGATTAGACTCAGGTATCCAAATATTGCTCCATGTGAAATGATGTTTTACAGAATCTCCTCTGTGAGACATTACCATACTTTCCCACAGTGTCCTTGCCCCCTTGTTCTCTCTCTGGCAGCCCCCCTCGATGCAGACAGCTCTGGTGCTCTGCCTTGGCTTGTACATGCAACCCAGCTGATGCTCATTTGGGCAACCCCAGCCCTGCCCTAACCCAGGGCCTTGCAGGACTGCCCAGCTGTTCTCTAGAGCAGTGCCAGGCTAACACAGCCATGCTGCTTTTGGGACCTGATTAACATCCCCCTCCAAATAACAGTTAGGGTGGGTTCCATGGGACAGGGTGCAGGAATACCTGCTGGAATTGGTGCTTGATGTGTCTTGCCCCTGTGACTAATAGACCTAATAATGTTGCCAATTTTAGGGCTTTTTTTTCAGGAGTGTTGTTATAGTTGGTATATTTCTTAAAGTCACAGCTCTTGGTGACATGCTATTACATGAAAATCCAGCCTCCTGTTATTTCCTTTTTAAAGGAAGCTTCTAGTCCTCCTGGGTAGACAGAGGAGATTTATATTAAAAGGAATGGAGACAGGAATGGAAAAAAAATTACCATGTGGGGTTTTTTTTTTAAAGAAATCACTTTTTTTTTTTTTTTTTTTTTTAGGCAATCCTCCTTCATTTGGAAGAAAGGCATAAGTTGCTTGTTTGGTTTTTTCCAGTCTTTAAGGCCACCTTTATCAATGTAGATTTGCAACTTCCATCACATCCCACAAAAGTAATTTATTCTGTGCTGGTCATATCCTATACCAACCAAGACCAAAAACATGGACATTGTTGTATTTAGACCTTGCTGAGAATAGATGACACTGCTTTTCAGGTATTTGACTTGCCTGACTTTTAGTTTTCAAACCCATATTCTTGCTCAGTATGGGAGGTAATTCTCAAATCACACTTGAGTTCTGATACTTCTGATCAGTTGTAGATTTGACTGAGGGGTTTTTACACAGCAGACTGAGCAAATACAGCAGCTCTACTCCTTCTCATTCAAATTTGCCTTTTAATTTTTACATCTGAATTATGAAATGCCACCTCAAATAGCCACCGTCATGACCAAGGAGCAGTAATATTGATGTTGGAAGGTCCTGCTACTGTGCAACAGAGTGAGTTAAGGGTCAGAATGATCAGGAATAGTATCAAAGTAAACTGAAGATCCAATATGGGGCTTTTTTCATCTATCTTCCCTCACCCCTCATTCATACCCCCGTCCCCCCTGGCAGAATTAATAAAATAAAATAATTTAAAAGAGTGGGGAAAGAGTGAAGTGACAGATCCTCTAGGCTGCTGACTCAGTTGGTTTGTAACATTTTCTGCCTTGCTGGCTTCTCTCTATCCCTGCTGCCACCTGTCAGGGCAAAGGCAGCGTGGCGAAGCCCGATGCGAATAGAGCTGTGCTATCTGATGGCAGCAAGCTATGGCCTGTCTCTGTCTGGAAGGAAAAAGAGGCTGGATGGCCAAGAGGTTTGGGAGAGTGGCTTGCAGGTCTGCAGTGGGGATGGGGAAAAAAAATGTCAGAGACTGTGCATTGTGTCTCTTTCTCATAAAACTGATTGAGTTGGACTGAATCTGGGTTTTCTTCTTGTGGAAGAAGCTTTCATGACTACTGTTATTACCTTTTCCTGTGAGGAAATCAGAGCTAGTTTTTTAAGCTGCTGCAGAGGAGACAGTGAGACACCTTCGTGCTTGCCTGTGACCCTGAGCAAGGCACATTGTGCCTCCTCCTCCTGCCTGCACAGTCACCATGATCTGCTCCCGAGTGTGGTCCAAGGCTCTTGTGTGTCAGCCGTGGGGATGGGTGGGATAGTTATTAATGCCAAAGTGGCATTACCTTTTGAGGGTGGCTTGTAAAGCTCCTGAGAGTGTGGAGAGTAAGAAGGAGCTCCTATCCCAAGTACCTTCCTCCAAGGCAGTGGAGGCAGAAAGAGCTGCCCAGTGTGAGTAGAGAGGCTGCTGCAGCACAGCTGTCCAACTGCCTGGGCAGGGGAGCTGTCAGGCCAGCAGCTGTTCTTGCACAAGACCCCGTGCTGGGAACCTCAGCTGAGTCACCCTCCCTCCATGTCTAGCTGGAGAGCAAACTGACAGCAGAACCCTCTGGTACTTTCCTTTTGCAGCTAAGTATGTGGAAATGGCAGTATAATGAGATACATTTTTGTAGTTAGATGCTGGTTGTGTTGCTGGTGACTGATGCCAGCACTGGGTTGCTTTGTGTCATTACAAAGGAGCTCCAGCATAGTTGGGGATCACCACTGCTGCCATGAGGAGTGATGTCATGCAAGTAAAATAAATACAGCTCAAGTAGAAGAGACAGGTATTTTCCACACTGGATGCCAGCAGTGCAGTTGACATTCACAATTTCTTCCCTTGGAATTCAGACTGTGCAATTAAAATCTTCAAGACAGCCATCTTTTCCACAGGCCATCAAACAGCAATGGCTTGACCAGGCCACTGTGACAGCAACAATTGCAAAGGGGCTGGGAATGGCAATTCATGAAGGATGCAAATACATTTTCCACAGGAGTGTCCAACATGGCATCAAGACTTTGTAGAGGGTTTGTCTTTTTTTTTTTTTTTTTTAATAAAGCTGTGTTTACTTCTCTTCAGTCTCTAGCCTCTTCCTTGCCTCCAAAGTTTTGCTTTTTTTGCCCTCCCCCTTAGGGCATTTCTGTCTCAGATGTTGCTTTTGATGGGATTTTATTTTTCCCCTTACCCATCTTAGTTTCTTCTGACCCCAATTCTGTTTTTGTAATGAGGCCATGCTAATTTGTGCTGAGAGCTTATGAGTTTTCTTTAAGCACAGGGAGAGGTCACTGTGAAATAGCTGGGGGTGTTTCTTTCTTCCCATGGCTGCTGCTCAAAAGGTTTGATCAATTTATTTCCCTATCACTGTCAAATCATTTCCTGTCCAAATTAACAGTGGTGCCTTCTGCAAGCATTATGCTGGGGTGGGGGAAGGAAGGAACAAATAAATTGATGGAGGAGATGGGGATAGAAAGACAGGTTAAGGGAGAAGTTATGGGAAGAATTTTCTGGACCAGAAAACATCTGCTGATGCAAATGCCAGCTTTGTCATTCCATGGCACCAGTGTAACTGACAAGGTAAAGACAAATTATACAGTTACTAGAGAGAAGCAATCAGCTGGTACCTTGCAGTGGTCTGTAAGCAGATCTGTCAATTTTCTTTATTACTTGAAGACATGCCTTAAGGGAAGCCTGTTTTTGGGCTGTTTACTTAGTTACATAGAAGGTCCTGTCCCTTAGCAAGCGCGTTATCATCGTTATTAGTGGTAATACAATAATAACAGTAATAATGCTAGCACATATAACTTCCTCCTCAATGAATGCTCTTGTAGACTTTTTTTTTAAATTTTATTATTATTATTTCTATGAAAAAATCAGCCTCTTCATGCTGGCTCTAATTACCATTTTTATGAGAACTACATGTTCTTCTATTCATGCAAGAAGATTTGTTTATCAAGGATTTCTATTCCAGTGCTGCTTTTGCAGCATTTATCTCTTCATCCTTAGCAACAAGGGTTGGAGTGGTGGGCTAAATGAAAGGCCTGACTTACTTGTATGGGTGAAAAGGTGAAAGGGTCAGATTTTCTCATCAGAAGACAAAGCAGAAGGATCAAATTCCTGGTCAGAAAAAAATGGTACAGATCTAGAGGAGGCTGCAATTCCATATTGCTTCTTGCCATTGCAAGCTTTCACACAAATGGAGGAAAAAAGAGATCAGTTACTCTCTGTACAATTAAGTATTTTTGCAGATCCAGCAACATCTCATCCTCATCTGGGGAACAGTTTAAAAAATGAAAAATAAAATCAGCTTTTTAGCGACCTCCTAATTTGAACTTTCTTAGCCTTAGTTCATAAAAGTAGAGCAGTTCAAACCAAAAGCAGAGGAAGATCTCTTTAAAGTGGGTAACCAGAATTATGCCCTCTTTCAGATGGGACCTCTACTTGTGCTTTTTGCAGTGACATCTCCATTACTTTGTCACTGGGCAGAGTCACCCCATGATGTGTAACTGCTCCCAGGTCCACCTGCTCCATTGTTCTTTCCAGCTAATGAGCTCCCCACTCACATGAGAAACTTTTGCTGGAGTGTCTGTCATTGCACTTTGTGCTTTTCTCATTTCTGTTTGACCAGTCCTCAAGGTGAGGGAGATCTTTGTTTATTCATCTCCATCTTTTTACATTGACAGTGTTTTCTATGTGTCCTCAGTCCACTTCAAAAGAAGACTCTTACTTTTTTGTTAAGATCAATCATGAAAATAGGAAATAAAATTGTTCTCACTCCTTAAGGAGCTCTATTAATAAATTTCCCTTTCAGCCTGACCAGTGGAAATATCTTTCATTAATTCCTTCTTTGCCTAAAAATTCTTTACCAGTGCCATCATCTACATCTTAACTAATAATCAGACACTGTATCCAATGTTTTACTTAAATGGTGATAGATTAGTCTTTACTGCATTTCTTTTGTTTAAAAATCAGCTCTCTGAAAAGGCAATAAGGTATTTGTCAGCTTTTGGAAAATCCATCATGCATTTTATATTATTTTCCGCTCGCCTTTATGTCCTTAATTGCTTCTGCGTGTATTGCATACCACCAGGATCATATAATTAAATCTGTAGTTGCCCAGATCACCTTTTTTTTCCCCTCATTGTATGCTTTAAATCAGGTATTCTGCTACTGTAAAATGCCCTTCTATACTGACAGATGTATTAAGATTTTTGCAGTTTATCCTGCAATATCCCTTATCAGTTCTTTAAATATTCTGGGGTGAAATTCTTTTGTTCCACCTCCTTGAGTGCAGTATTATCTCAGAGTTTACTTCCATTTTCTCATTCCCATTAGCTACACTGCCTTATCCAACACTCAGTATCACCACAGCTATTAAAAAACTAAGCCAAGTTTTCATTTACCTTTTTAATCCATGCACAGACTATTTTGCATCTCTAATTCATGTCCATTGTATAGGATTTCTGCTTATTTTTTCTTTGTTGTCTTGTCACTATATGACCAAGACTATTTGTACTGTTTTTTATAAGTATCCATTCTCAGGGTTTGCACATTTTTCCTTTTGACAGAGTAAATAGTATCACTTTATTTGCACACTTCTGGACCATGAAGAGAATAAATTCCTCATTGCCTAGGTCCTTCTTCTGTTCCTAATAGGTCCTCCCATTATACAAACATAATTTTTATGGGATTTTGTGTTCCTTACTTGGGATGCATAAACTGCAAAAGAACTGTGTGCTATAATTTAAAGGTGTCATCATGTGATGAAAGAGAACATGTAAGGTTTGCACAATCAATACCCAAGTGCATTAGAAAAAAATAAAATCCCACCTTTTCATGTCCTCCAGATCATGTGTTTTAAAAAGAGGCTGTAAACTTCTGTATTTAAATAAGCAAGCTTAATCAGTGGGTTTAAATGCAGCCTCTGCATCTGAAATTTGGAGAAGTTTTCAACAAAATCCCCAGCCTTGCATCTTGGATTTGTGTCTGTTTTGAACACATGTTTGTGGACTCAATAATGAAGGCAAAAAAAATTGCCTCTGCTGCTTCAATAATGGGTAGGAGGAACTGTCTCATTGTGAATATTACTTCCTGGGACAGATTATAGCTATTGAGGTAGAGAAGAATTAGGAGATATCAGGATGCAAACAGGTGAGATCAATCCAGACTTCAGCAATGCTGACACTGTAGCCTGCTTGCTCTTCTTCCATACAAAATGAAAGCAAGCAAGGTGCCTCCCAGATTACTGCTTAGTGAAGATTAGACAAGATGGAGTTTTCTTGGATCTGAGCTTATTTGTATTCATTGGAGCCCTTGACACCCACCTCAATTCCAGCAACCTAAAATAAAATGGTTACGTTTAAGCTTTCCAGCAAATGCCCACAACACAGATCATTATCATTGGAGTGACAGGAGGGAAAGAGTGGATGAGGAGGAGAGGCAGGAATCTGCATCCTTCTGCTGCTGCTGCTGGATTTGCATTGTGCAACACTCTAGTAGATAAGAGGGAGGTATTTTTCCCAATATAAATGCATATGTCTATCCTAGCAGGGCACCTGTGGTTGCACACAAACATTCATAAGTGCACAAACAGAGAATTTAGAAGTGCTCAGAGCTACCACAAACACCTGCATCCATTGCCTACACAGACAGTTGTGGCTGTGCAAGCATTCATACAGATACCCTCAAGCAACTAAAAATCCCAGACTCCCAGGAAAACAGTATTTGCACATGGACTTTCTATGAACTACTCATTAAAAAAGCAAAAGAAAACCCCAAGAACAGAAAACAGATTTTGAAAAAATGAAGGGCATATACTGGGGAGCTGGCCATGGCACCCCTTGTGGCCCAAGCAGGCTTCCTTTCTGTAATTCTTCATAGACTACTATTTTGTTCTTCTGTAACCCTAAACTCCAGTAACTTGAGGTTTGGGTAATTTGAGGGTACAGTGTTAGCAGAAGAATTCTGTCTTTTAAATCAGTTTGTGTTGTCTGAATTTTAAACAGTGGTGTGAAAAAATATGCACAGAGCAATTTGAACCTGCCTGGCCATGCCAGTTTCTTCTTTTGACTCTCCCTAAGCTCAAATCCTCATGATATATCAAGTACAGCAATAACTATTTTCCTCTCTTTTCCATAGGAGATGAATGAGTAGTGTTGGATACTGGTGAAAAAAAACCCTACATTCAAATGGGTCAGGACAAGGGTGGCTGGGTTACCTATGTGCAGGTATCTATTACTGGTTTACACACTCTGGAATATTTGAGATGCCACTGAAGGGCAGCACAGATTACATGTGGCCCGTGCTGTTCAGGACACCCAAGCAGGATACCCTATGGTCCTTAAGATGGCATCAGCTTCCTATATTTAGGAAACTCAGTCACAGCCTACTTGATTCACAGCAAGGTGTATAATAGTTTAGTATTGGACCTCAACAAAACCTGACTACTCAGCAGTGAAAAATACTTTTTAGTGTTAATAGCCAATATCTTTTCTTATACAGAGACAGAAGTATAACAGCAATAAAAGCCACAAAACCAGAAAGGATTCAAAGGCTAATTATCTAAATGCATTTTCCCTTTCTCTTTTGTTTTTATTCCCTGCATTTTTTAACAGCAGAGAGAGAAACTGTGCATACAGCTACTACTGTGACCAGGTCTTGTATCTTCCTGATTTGAGCATGTCAGGGCTTTATAACAATTCTGTTTCATAGTCTCAAGCTTCAGTGCGAGTTTATTTGCTTTGCCAACAATTTTGAGGGGTTTTATTCTCGACCTCATAGGCACTGATTTATGTGGTTGTAGGAAACTGTAATAAGAGAATTTTTCAACTGCCTCTGGTGTAGCAGTGACTACATCACATTAAGTCCATCACTGCTTGATGCTATCATGTTTCGAGGAGGCTGTAGGAAGTTTAGCACACATGTGAAAACATTTGGCTGTCTTTTGGTGGTTTTGGTAATGAGAAGTCAAGGGCTAGGTGCACAGTGCAGGCTTCTTGGCATCACTCATCTCACTTCAGAGGTGCCTTGGCTGACACCACCTTCCTTTGCTTTTGCATGGCACCAGCCTCTGTAAAAAGTCACCCTAGGAGTTTTTGAATGGGAAAAAACAGGTCTAGGGGAAGTTGAACTCTTACACTCCACCAAACATGGGAACCACTCTATTGCATCTCTGAGAAGTGTTCCTTCTTGAAGAAAAAGGTAACATTTAAGCACAACAGATCTGAAATATCTGTTCCTGGGGCAACCTTCAAAAGGACTTTTATCCCTTCCACTATATAATTTCTGATGGAGGAAGGAATTAGTATCTTACAAGTGTTGTTTTCATGTAGGTTTCCCAAAGAGCTTCTACTGAATCTCTTAAAAGCTTTTTTTTCTGTGGTTGCTATCACCTCTGCCCTCTGCCAGTAGGGTGTGTATGGTGGTAGTGACCACTGTTCACTGTTTCTAAATAGGTTTGTATATACTGTACTGTGCAGCCAGGTGTAAAACCCTGATTCTGCAGGTCTCTTTTTATTCCAGGAAGTAACTGATTCCACCCCAATATATTTACCATTTCATAGTATTATTTTTTAAAGAAAAATGATCTAGACTGTCATAGAAGTGTACTTGAACATTATTTTTTAGGCCTAAAAGGTGATGTGCAGAAAACTAAAACATAGACATTCCAAGATGTGATTCAGTGAACTTGCCATAGGATAGGGAGGGAGGAAAGAGGAAAAGACACACAATAAGATAACAAAAGAAAGGTCTTCTCTTTAGCTGAAGAAGGTCTGGCAGTCCTATTTATTTGGTCATTCTTCATACAGTCTTCCATCATAATAATGGCACAAGGGAAATGGGACTGGTCTACAAGTAGGTGGTATTAATTCTGCTTGGAAAACTTCAATTTAGGCTAGCAAAGACCTTGAGGGAAGAGCAGGTTTTCTTCAAAGAGGAGGAAGTTTGCGTGTGTGTGTAGCTGTATCTCAGGAGGAAAGTGGGCAAGGACCAGAGGTGAGAAGCCAATGACAGAGACATAATTTTTGGTAAGTGGAAGGTAAAAAGCACCTCTCCTCCACTCAATATTTATTGTTCTTTTTAACATCAAGAATGTCATTTTCAATTAAAGATTACTGGGAGCATGAGAGGGCATGGGGAGAAGCACAGTCATGATGTTGATGTCAACAGTGGGACTGCCACTACTAATATGCTTGTCCTTGTTAAGGACTTGTTCAGAAACACATGGTAATCTGAATTTCTGATTTGAATGCATTTGTTTACATGATGATTCTTCCAGTTCCTGTTCTCTTCACACATGCATCTTTGGTTCCAGCAGTGCCAGAGCACCATGTACTCTTGAATTTACCTATGCACACAATGGATAGGTAAATTCAATTGTTAGACCAGAACAGTCATCCTGGTTTGCAATTAGCGATAGTCTGCTTAAGGAGCTGATGTGCCTATGCCTGCATTAGGAATGGTGTAGACCCGTAAGAATAGATTTGTATAGTTAAAACATCAGGACCTGAATGTGAAGATTTCAAGGGGGTTTGCTTTGAATTAGATCTAGTTTTGAACTGAATGCCCATTAGCAGATGGAGTACATATGATGTGTATCTTATTTTCAATAGAAAAAATCCAGGCTGTGGTCTTCTAGACAGTTCCACAACCAAGACTCTAGGAGTGGGGATGACCTGGCAATTCACTTCATTAACACATTTGTCTTCTGAACTGAAACACTTATGTTGACACACCAGAAATCATCTGCTACCTTTTGACATGCCTGAGGATGTCCTGCCTGTTTCAGAATAGAGGTCTCCCATAGATCTGGTCATATGGTCATATTTGCCATCCTTGTGCAGATACCTCACACAGAGTGAGGCAAATCAAATTATTTCTATGTAGGTGATGAACCAAGCCTAGAAGTTTGGTAGTAGAGTGGTAAAACAGCTCCTTCACATCCTGGGATGTCTTCCCTTCAAAAGTTCCCATCCAGCTAGAATATTCTGTGCAATATCTGTGAGGTATTTAAAAGATATGTAGATAGGGCACTTAGGGACGTGGTTTAGTGGAATTTGGTAGTGTTAGGTTTGTGGTTGGACTGAACGATCATATAGGTCTTTCCCAACATATATGCTTCTCTGATTCTATGGTTTTAAAGTAGTCTGACATTAGAGGGCAAGTTTCACATAGAAGTGGGATCTTGTAATGGATGGTGCCTGTTTGCAAGATTTGGATATTAACATTGTTCCCACTCCATCACTGGCTGCACCCCCAGTATTGCACAATTTAATCCAGCTGAGTGGGCTTCTAGAGCCACACAATAATTTTGCTCCATCCCCTTTTATGACCAAAACAAGCCACAGAAGGGACACAAAAGGACTCCGGCTCTCTTAGTTCTTCTTGGTGGCTTTCATGGAAGCTGTCCTATCAGGCTTGAATTAGAGGTGGTGTTTAGTTGTGTTTGGATGGCAATGCATCAAAAATATGTAGTACAACTCAGTCTGAAACATGAAGAAATTGCATAATTGTTCTTTTAACTTGTATTTTCTAGCACTATAATTGCAAACCCCTGTAAAAAGTCCTCGTACTATAACCTGGTATAACTAATAACTTAAAGGATTGGTTTTTAGCTGTAGTCTCCTTGCCAAATTCCGCCTTAGACTGTTTATTTTCCTTGAACTCTTTTAAAAGTATCAAGTATATACTGAAGTCTTCTGCACAATTTCCTGTGATAAGTTTGTTCCATAATATGACTCTTTAAAAAACACAGCCATCCCCCTCTAAAGAGGGCTGTACTTTAGCAGCAGGTGTAAGAAAAGGCCAGTGTTCCACAGGGTATATGTAAATCTTCTGAACCCTTTGCGATAAAGTGCAGTATAACTGTCTGATGATAATATGGTTTGGAAACATTGTCCTTGCTATATACCTTGTAGTTGGTTGAATGATTTACTGACTAATTATCTGATAGGAGGCAGCAGCAACTTACCCTCAGACCATGTATTAGAAACACTGATAAAAAAGACAGCCGTAACCAGCATGGCTCACCATGATATGTACAAGGTGGGGCTCCTCTTCAATTAATAGCATCAGCTAATTTAACCCTGAAGACAGCAAGGTTTCTATAAGAACACTCTGTGGGAAAATGGGGAGCCAATGCTGAACGGAGCACAGACCTGGTGTCAAAAGATTTGCAAATTACCAAGATACTTAATGCCACCATCACCTTGATATTTACTAGGAAGGTTTCCCTTTGGAAATCTTAGGTCACTGAGAGCAGTGGGAAAACTGACACAATGACAACTTACCCCTGGTGGAGCTGTACGGGAATATTTAAACAAGCTGGACACAAATAGGTCCATGAAACCTGACAGGATATTTGTATGAATACTGAGGGAAATAGCTGATGTCATTGTGAAGCCACTCACTGATGAATTGGTGAAATATGAACTAGATAAGTAGACAGCAGAGTGGATTGAAAACTGGAGACAGCCACAGAAGGTACAAAAGGCAGTGGGCACAAATTGCAATACAGGAAATTCTACTTAAATGCAAGAAAACTCCCATTTTCTTACTGCAAGGTTGCTCAAACACTGGAACAGGCTGCTTAGAGAGTTATGGAGTCTTCTTCCTTGGAGAGGATATTAAAAATTGGAAATGGCCATGAGCAGCTCTTTCTAGTTAACCTCACTCTGACCAAAAGGGACAGAGTAGATGATCTCCAGGGGTACTTTTCAATCTCAGCGATTGTTCTGTGAATCTGGGTGCTAATGCTTGCCATGACAATATCTGTGTTAGGTTTACAGCTCAAAAGAAGAAAACAGAGAGCTGCTGGATTGACAGAGGCCAGTAGGTGAAAAAAAACCAACCGGACCTTTACATTTCTTGTAGGAGTTTCCTTGAACTCATTTTGATATGTCTGGATAGTATTTCTTGGCTGTTTGCTTTTCCAAACTTCCAAAGAACTGCTAGTCACAAAACCACTTTATCTTCTAGTAATGTTTCCTACTCTTGTAAGCACAGACATTTTTTATTATTTTTTGTAAGGGTCTCTGTTCTCACTGAAAAAGTCAAAGGCAGAATTGTGAGTTCACAGAACAAAAAAGAAAAAAAAAAGAGAATATATAACAAATGCTGTCTTTCCCTTTAAATCTTAAATGAATGTCACACACCTGTATGTGTGACATAAATACAGTACAGAGAAGGGATGATGAAGAAAGAAAACCTCTCTCTCTTAATGGAGTCCAAGTTCTTCAGAGGTATTCCATGGATTCACTTGCAAGTTGAGATGATTCCTTTGATCTCTCCTGGGTAACCTGCTCATTCATGTTTTAGAATGAAATCTGGTGACTCTACCAACAACATGAAGGTGTACAGCAGGTATAGTAGAGCCAGCACTGCTGTGGCAAAAGCTAAAAGCATAAGTGGAAGTAAGTGCATAGCTGGGCTGCAGATTCTTTATCATACAAACTTTGTGTTTGTGAAGAAACTAAAAGGCCACCTTGGTCAACTCTAAAGACAAGATTTTGGCTTTGGCAGTCAGGAGAAGAATAAATGCGTAGGAGTTTCTTTTGTCAACAGAGCATGTTTGCTCTTAAGCCACTGCACAATAATAAACTTCCTGTCTAAATAATTGTCTGTTCCCACCACAGCACTTGTATGCTGAAAAGATAGAGGGACTCAAGGTTCTGATAGAAAGCATTGATTTTTTAGTTGACATCAACAAGTGGTGATGAGAAGGCAAGACAGAGGGATGGCAAAGTGTAGGCTCTGTTCATATTTTTTTCCAGGAGTGTCCATCTGAAGAAACCAGAGGAAAATGTCCTTGTTTCGTTAGTTCATTGTAAAGATCTCCCTACTGCAATTGAGACATATAGCCTCTTGGGAAAGACAGCTAAACAGAAATCCATTTACCTTTCACATGTTTTTCATAATTTCCCCTGCTACTTTGGTTAATTAATTATCACCGCTATTTGTGTTTAAATAAGGGGTCTGTCTCCCTCTCTCTTCCCAAGCCCATCTGCTCCTCCATGACCTTGCTTGTGAAGTCATTGCTGTGCTGATTTTGTGAAAGCACAAACAGTACCCCAGCAACAGACAGCTGTGTTGCAAAGACAGGGCTGTGACCTCACAGCAGGAAGGACTGAGCTGGTGGTAGGGGAGAGATTGTCTCCCACAAACACTGAAGCTTTTGATGATAACAGAGAGGAAGGCAAGGCATTATTATATCCAGAACAAACGATCTTGCTGTTTGACTGCTTCTGCTTTAGAAGTTGTCCACTGCTTTAAATTCTCTTCTTCAAAGAACCTTTTTTAACTTGTATGTTTTTCATGCAAGGGGACTGGCTTCTCCCTTAGATTTCAGCTCAGAAGATATCTCCAGGAAGGAATAGGGGGTGGATTTAATCACAGAGAACATGGGCCTGAGTTTTTACTAAGCCAGTGAGGTTTCCAGATCCAAATTTTGATTTGTTCAGTTTGGTCGAACAAACCTAAGTCTAAAGAGGCAGTCTCATTTTTATTCTGACTGTTCACGGATTTCTGTCAGTCTACTCCCACATAAACTGCCTCTCCTGTGAATGAAATCAGGTAGTGCAATCCAGCAATGACAGCTTTTTTTTTTTTATAAACATTTACATGACTGGATGAGAAGTGGAAATCGGGTCTCATGATCACAAAGCATTTTTAATACAGCAAGACACATCAAAGCTAAATAACACACAAGTGGTACTTCACAAGCTGTCTGCAGAAACTGCTTCTATATGTATTGATTGTGAAGCTACAGGAAATGTATCTTGATCAGTCTGTTGCTGTCTTCTTCCTCGGCTGGTTGCTTGGTTGTTCCATGAAACACCAGTCTCCACAGCCACACACCTCTTTCGTTAGCTAAAAGCAGCCCATGTTTCCAATATAAGGCATTGCTGTTTATTGCCTGAGAACAATTTATAGAGCAGTGTGCTGCTGTGATAGGCTAATCGGGTCAAAACACCTCTCCCTTTTAGATTTATTCCATGATTAAATGACACTCCTTCAGAGCATGCATGATGGCTCTCCACTGATACAACCCAGAGCAAAGCATTAACTTATCTGGAGTCCATTTTCTTTGGACATGGGGGTGACAGGGAGGATGATGGCACTTACCCTGTGCCTTGCCTTCACCACATCTCACTCAGCCCTAGAGATGGGTGAGACTCAGCAACACCAGGCTACAAATGATAATACTGAATCACACTGAGTGGAAATTATTTCTTCAGGTTTCTTTCTTTCTTGCCAAATTAGAAAAGCGTAATTTCCAGATTTTCACATTTGTATATCCAAGTACCAAGCCACCACCTACCTTTTCTGATTTTTTTTTTTGATATATGGAGGAAGTAGGAAGGAGGGTGTAAAATGACTGAAGGAAGAGACTTAATTTTCAATTAAGTACTGTTTACAATACTCTGTGGAGTTAAAGGGACCTAGCACAAATACTCAATAGTTGGAGGTTGAATATAGGGAAAAATCAAGTCCTTTGTGTCCCACTGAATGGCCCTCACCCAAGTATTGTTTTATTTCATGTCTGATTCATTCTTAACATCCTATCTACCTGCTGAAGATGGTTACTTTATGTCCTGTTTAATTCCCCCTTACATCTTATCTGGCTCACTTCTTATGTTCTGCTTGATTTTTACCAGAGAATCAGCCATTTCCCATCATTTGCCAGTGTCCTGACCTCTCTTTTCTCAGTTGTACACACAGACCTTCATTTTTATTCTCTCTTGTTTTATTTGGATGTTTGGACCTATGAATATGCATACCAAACCTTCTCCGTTCACCTGGATCTTCTAGTGTCCTGCTTTCAGGCAGCTTTTTGTGATTTGCATTAGCCATATATTTGGTTTTGTTGCATTTTGTTCTTGAAAAAGTAATTATCTCATAGTCCTGCACCCTACATAGTATGGAATGATTATTGCTGACAAATCTGGAGATCCAGCAGCCTCAGATCACTGTCACAGAATAGCTGGAAAAAACCCAGAAGAAACTGCCCTTTCTGTTTCTCCATGCAGCCTGTCTGTTCTTTTGCTCTGGTGTAATATTCCACTAGAGGACCATGGGCAAAGCTTGGTTTTGGACAGCAGTAATGCTATATTTAAGTATGCTTTAAAAATAAAAGAAAAAGGGCAAGAAGTTTCTTTAGTTGGTGAGTTCTATCAGAGGCAAGATAATAGAATTTCTAAACCCATTGATTTTATGGCATTAAGAATCTGCTTGATAAGTCAGTCTCTGTATACTGGTGATCACTATCTCCAGCTGCATAAGCAGAACTGTCCCCATTTCATTTTCAATAAGAAATTGAGGGACACTTAGATGTGCTGGAAAATATGGGGAAAATAAGTAGCATAAAATCTCTGTTCTGTTGAAGTATGGCATAGCTATCTGTTATTAAATACTGGGGGAGTCAGAGAGAAACAGAGTTGGAAGATGTGTGAGCAGAGGATTCTTAATCTGTGACTGCCAGGCTCCCCCAGTTGACAGTGCTCAGGGGGCACCCACAGGAGCACTTCTTGTGGGGTACTCCAGCACCAGCCTTTCCAAAGGGCAGCCTCAGAGGGTACAGGCAAGAAAACTTTGCCTAGGAGATTCCTGTGGCTCCTCTGAGATGTGTGTGGCTACCCTGGGAGTGACTGCTCTCTCTGTTGAAGGGAACTGTTGAAGGGAATTGGGCTGGAGGGGAGATCCCAGTTCCCCGCAGCCCTCATTATATGAAGCACATACAATATTGAAATACCCCTTAATTCTGGAGGGAAGAAAAAAAAAAAAAAAAAAAAGAGATCGTACGCACTTTAAGGAGCGTTTGGAAAAGAAGGAAGAAATGCGGAAGGTGGAGTCATGGGCAGATCTGTGGTGTTGCCAGGTACCTTGGCCAGATAGATGCACATCATCTCTTTCCAAATGCTGCCTCCCTCCATGAGGCTGTCCAAGTCTGTTTTCTACTTGGCTGCTTGTGCTATTGAGTCCCATTTGAAAGGATTCACATGTGACCTAAGACTGTCCTCTAGATGTCTGACTCTGTCCTCTACAAGATAAATAATGCGAAAACAAACATGCCAAACAGTAACCTTCACTTGTCTTCCTGACACTGCTGGAGAGAGGGAGGAAAGGAAGGAGCGAGCGTGAGCAGGTGAATGAGCAAACGGCATGCGAGGCAGGCAGGAGGTGGGCACGGAGAGGAGAAGTGCAGCTAGAGGAACCGTGAGAGCTGATGAATCTGAATTCCCTGTCACACCGCTGTGCTGTTTCAGGCCGGGGTGCCTGTCTGCTGGGGCACTGTCTCTGAGAGACAAAGCCAAGGAATCTTCCAAGGAAGCATCCAGTCCTGCTCCCTGGCCAGGGGGCTCAGTGAGCTTTGGCAGCCTCCCAGCCACTTGTGCTCAGCAGGGGCCATGGCTGGTGTTGGGTGAGGGCACCAGGGCTTCACAAATTAAAGCCTTCCCTGTGCCACTCGCCCGTGTGTTCTGGGAGCCTCAAGCGAACTGGTTAATGTTGCACGCTGCATGATTTTTTCCCTGCACCCTCCCCCACCACCAGCACCCCCTCAGGCTTCCCCTCCCCCAATCTCTAAAAGTGGAGAAGAGGATCCCTTTTTCCTATTGAATGTACTTCTGATGCAAGTATTCATTAATTGCGGATACAGTTGTATGCAGCGTGTATGCTAAAGTGCCATCAGCTTTGTGTGGAAGACAAATGCAAGCAGACTTAAATAGCTGAGATTTTTATCTTTCTGCTGATGGAAAATATGCAGCAATTTGTCCCCATCTAGAGCCTTGCAAAGGGAAAAAAAAAAAAAGATGTTTTTCCATTTTTTGTGTCTTTTCCTGAGATACAAGGAGGTAGAGGACTGGCCTACATGGTTCTTTCAAAGAGAAGGGCTTCCCCAGTCCAGTTGTGGCATGTTTTTGTCAGGTTAAAAATTGTAACATTTTCTTAATTTGTAGGTAGCAGAAAAGCAGAGGCTTTTTTTCTTCTTCTGTTGGTCTCTTGAAACTTCACTGGGGAGGATTCCAGGACATGGAGTTAAAAATACAGGTTGTGGTCTAGAGAAAGTATTGTTCCTGTGTTTTACTCTAAAATATTCTGCAGCAGAAACCAGCATGGCTGGAGTTCTGTGGATCTCAGACAAGTGCAGGGCTCAGCAAATGCTGTGGCGACTGTGAAAGTACCAGGGAGAGCACGTGTCTAGAGGATCATGGAGTGGTTGGCACAAGCTTGCCTTTCAAATAAGGAGAGTGCAGTGATTCATTCCCAGAGCTAAGCTGGCAAGGGCTGAATCTGATGGATGCATATAGGACACATGGGACAGTACCTTGCTGCAAAGGGGCCACCTGGACAGATGGTAAAGGCTAGGCCCCAGCTCAGCTTCTGATCAGGGTCCAAGAGCTAGGCAGATAACTCTCTCCAAACCAACTGTGACAGGAGGGAGAGAGGATGGTGTTCAGGGAAATAAGGAGAAGGACTTCAGCCCGAGAATCTTTTGGCATCCAGACACCTTTGGAGTTGGGCTGTTCTCCTCCCAGTGGATTTCAAACTGTATGAAGTCCAGGTTTCTGAGCTGATCAGATGTCCTAGCTTATACATAAAATTGGAAACCTTTTGTTTTGAGAAGTGCAGAAGACAAAGCTTCAAGACTAAGAGGGTGAGATTGTTGGCATGGAAGATTGTTGCTGGCTAACTTACTGCCTTGAAAGAGAGCTGTGTAAGCTATTGCAGACTGATTTCCTGGGAACTGCTGCCCCTGTTCTGCTGGGCTGTTTGCCCAGACCTCAAACAGGGTTCATTCCATGCCACCATCTTTGCACTCCAGACTTGCCTCCCCATCTGCTCACCTGCTGTCCATCACTGTCTACACTTGAGATTAATGTTCCTGCTCCTGCATGCCAGCAGTCTGACTCCCTCAAGCTTCTGTAGCTTGCTTTCCTGAGAATGAGATCACCTATTCTTCTGTCCTGCTGCTCAGCACACAGCAACTCAGTCTCTGTCATACTCACACACTCCAGCTTTTTGCTTGCTCACAGCCTTAGGAGAGACAAGGTTTGCTTCAGCAATGTGGTTATCCTGCATGTAAGAAATTTTTCGTTCATTTTTATTCTTCAGTCGGGGTAAGGCAGTTGTATGCAGAGCTTGCACAAAATTTGTTTTCACCTTTATTAATAGAAGCAGCATTTTGTCTCTGATGTGTGACAGGGAAGCTTAAGCCATTATTTTAAATTTTTGTTTAAAAAGTAGCAACAATCACAAAAAATTCACAACAGAATGTCTGTGTCTTATTTACATAGATCATCATCGTCTCCTAGCTATATGCAGAATAGCTCATTTTCCCTTCAGTCTTGTGCCCTGATGGGACTTAGTTCCTAAAGAAATGGGATTTATGATTCACATAGGTTTTTAATATGCCATCAGAATGCTGCCGTGTCTGAAAAGCTATGCTACTTATTTTGGATCCCCGAAGACTTTCTCACCAATATTGACTTGCAGATGAAAGCTGCCATGTGCCTTTAAAATAAAGAAAGATGCTGAGCCTTGTCAGTGCACAGTTGCAGGGCACGGTCATCCTGCTCTCCTGCAGAAATGGTGGTGGCAGGGGATTTACAATTCTTTTGCTCTGGCTAGGAATCCTCAGGGCTCCAATCACTCCTTGAGCAGAGAGAAGCCATTTGTGTGCAGACCTCTGAGCCTGTTCAAAGGGCAGTATCAGGTGCAGGTTTTATGGTCAGTGTTGCCCCAAACCCACCAAGGTATAAATGAGGAAATGAAGGTTGTTGCTTTGATTGACGGGGATTTTTCTGTCATGTGGGACCTGCTTCCTGAGCCTTGTGTTCTGGCAGCTGTGGCTCTCCACATGCATCAGGCTGTGCTTAGAGCACACAGAGCACAAGCCCATGTTTCTGGTGTTTGCAGCTATGCAGAGTGTGTTGTGCTAGGCTTTTGCTGAGTGTGCTGTGTGCTGGAGTGTTGGAGTAAATAGTGCTGGTGCAAATATTGCAAAGGGCTCAGTCCCCTGATTAAATGATCATGGCTTTACTGCTGGCTTTTTTTTCTTGTTCTTCTCGTGTATAGTCACGGCTAGTGCTGGGAGGGAGACTAGAGGTGTGCTGTATCAGATGGATCTAAGCTCCATCTTTGGCCTTTGCAATGCTTTAATAATACTCCTTTCCTGCCTTAGAAACAAATCACAACCTGACCACCCCTCTGACTTTACATTAGGTTCAAGACAGATGTTTCTGATAAACAGTTTTCAGAGTGCAGGATGGGTTAAAAGCAGCCAAGGTAATTATGGTGGGGGAATACTTGAATTGGGAAGTCCTAAAGAAAGAAAGAAAGGAGTCCATGTACATGTGGGATACCTACATGCTGATGTGAGGGGATGTGAGTGCCCACTCTTACATCTGACTGTATGTGTGTCATCTGCTTGGGGTAATGAGTTTCAAACATCCACACTGCTTGTCTGTGTGTGTTTTCCTGCCTTTGGAGTAGCGACTTGTTCCACAGTGGTACTTAAATTGGGCTTCAGTCCTTTGTATTTGCTAAGATCATGCCCACACAGTTACACAACTTCAGGTGATGGTGAAGCACAGCCAACTGATTATCTGTGTCAAAGCTATTTATTTTAGTCTTTCATCTAGTTCTTTCTTTGTTCCCATTGTTGCTTCAAAGTGAAAGATGTATGAGTTTTTCAAGCTGGCCACAGACAGTTGCTTCAGGACCTTTCTAACAAAGGGTAGAGGCAGGAGGAGATTGAAGGGGATGCTGATAGCATCCCTCCTCACAGAGGTCTGGCTGCTGGGGCTCAGAGCCAACTTTGAGACTGTGCAAGTGAGGATGGCCCTGCTTCTTTTGGTGGCCTTGGACAGAGTGCCTCAGAAAACACTGTCAGAGGCTTCTACAGGACAAGTGTCCCTTGCTGTGGGAGCTGCTTTTCAACTGAACCTTTACCATTCAGCTGCTGCCTGACCTACATCACACACAGAGTGCCTGCCTAGTTCAGGCAGAGCTGTGCCTGGCCATGCCCACTGTTCATACAGACTTCCATCCTGCAGCTGATGTCCCAGCCTGGCTGCAGCCCAGCCCCCTCACCATGGCTTTGCCCACTCATTGCAGGGATATTTCTGACCCTGGTACCCTCACCAGCACTGATTCTGAGCCCCATCTGCAGGCTGATGTCCCAACCAAGCCTTAAGCTACCTCAGTCCCTTTCCCTGGATCTTGTCTGGCCATCCCAGGGCTGTATCAGGCCTTGGGTGTTTTCAAACACACCAAATCCTAAATACCAATTCTTTCTTCATGGTGCCTGAATGCCTGAACTGTCAAGGCATAAGATGCACATTAATACTGGAACAGAATAAAAAAAGTCATAAATATCTGATTATATAGAACAGTTTGGGTTGGCAGGGATCTTTAGAAACCATCTAGTTCAACTCCCCTGCAACAGGTAGAGACATCTTCAACTAGTTCAGTCTGCTCAGAGTCCAAACCTGACCTTAAATATTTCTAGGGATGAGACATCCACCACCTCTCTGGGCAACCTGTTTCAGTGTTTTACCACCCATATTGTAAAAAAAATTCTTCCTCTGGGGCTTCATGGAAGCTGTGACACAGGACCTACCTACCTACCTACCTACCTACCTACCTAGCTACACAGACTCTGCACTCCCATCAGGCTACCTCTTTCATCGAGCATCAGACCTTTGTCTTAAGTCTCTTATCACATATAAGAGTTTTATTTCATCAAAATAAGGAAAAATGTCTTGGTCAATGCTAGCCATGATTATGTGGCTAAGCACAAGGAGTATAAACAAAACAAAACATATTTTTGTTATGCATAGCTTTTCATTCCAGATTAAAGCAAACAACCAGAAAGAATATTGGTCTCCCATGAGAGAGCAATGTATTGGTGAATCTTCTGTAAGAAGATGCAGCAACTTTGAGAATAAAATGGCCGCTGGGGAGAATTTTTGAAACAGATTTAAAGGGGGAAAATGCAGAAAGCAAAGAAGCAAGAATTTCATGCTGCTTCCACCGTAATAATAACAATAACACTTTGCCCAGTGCGTATGCTTTACTGCTCACTGTAGCCAAGGGCGAAATTCCCTGCCCACCAAGCAAAATCAGCAAAAGGCAAGACTGGCTTTGCAGGCAGGAAAACTTCACGGGTGCATCCATCAAATCCTGCAATGGGACCAGTGAAGCACACAAGCTGCAAGGCATCAGTAATGAGAACTGGATAATAGAAAGCCCTCAGCAGTACAGGCTCAATAATTAATCAAAGCTGAAAATCTTTCTAACGAAGGCAGCAGTCCCAGCAAAACAAGAGAGAGTGTTTGAGGAGTTAGGAGTCTGAACAAGAAAGGACATCTCAAAAAACAAGTTAGCAAGGGATGGGGCAAGAATTGCCACAGTATTTTTCTTCCTCAGGTTCTCAGGAATGCAGGAATGCAGAATAGATGCATAGATGGAAGCCAATAGATGGAATTATTTAGATAGATGGAATAGCAATAGGTGGAATTATTTAATCTTGCTTTTTTCTGTGATCGGATTTGTCTAAATGTCTCTAGCAGTGGCTAGCTACTATTATAAGAAAGAGGTCCTTCTCCAGAAGAAAATCTCCTGCTCTGGGAGACTGCATCCTGGAGATGCCTCGAGTTTTCAGGGTGACACCATAAATGAGTTTCTCAAAGTTTCTGTTTTAGTGTGTAAAGTTGTCTGGCAAAATTCCCAGATGAGTCTCAAGGCTTACTTAATTATGAATCAAAGGCTTAATGTAATACCTTGTGCTTCTGCTCCTTTCAAATTGAGGACCTCAAGTTGCTTCTTACACCAGAGGGAGGAAGTGATTCATATACTGTTGGTTGTAAATGGCAGATGTGCTGCAGCACATAGCAGATGTGAAATAAGCAGATGTGATCCTGGCTGCCATGGACATTGTGAGCCATGGAAAAGCACATTGTTAGACACAGTAGAGTTTTGACTAAGCACTTGAAACTTTTCTGCCCTGAGACTTGATGCTTCTTTTAATGTATAGGGCAAGAGAGGATGAACCTGACTTCTGTGAAGAAAGCTGTTAAGTCCAGTGGGTGTGTTGACAAGAATACTATTCCTATGATCCTGAGAAATACTTGTCCAGGTGCCTGAGTTGCCTGCACATTTATGGCTTTGTCACAGGTGTACCATGGGGACTGGGGTTTCCCTGTCTGGAAGAGAGCCCTTACAACTGAAGAAATGCCCATTGGTTGAGGACTTGGCAGCAGACCTGCTCAGGGAAACAGCTACCGAAGGACACGTTGTCATTATCTGCCTCTGTCTTCTCCATCTGTCCCTTGGATGCATGGCCCATTTCAAAGGCTTTGATCTGATGCTCACATTCCTGGGAGAGCTACTAACTTCTCTGAGAGGCTGTATCACTTCCGTGTGCAGCTGCATTATATGCTTGATCAGGTAGAGTGACACAGATGACACAGCATTCCCAGTGACTTGGATCTGTATATTGGAGTTCTCTGGTGCATGAAGAAAAGGGTATTAAATCCTTGCTCCATCAAAGAAGTTACCTGCATCCTTGTGTGACCTCCCTGTAGAGTGAAAGTGTGAACTTTCTCTTGCTCTTATGCCTTTCACCTGAAAAAAAACCCAAATTTCCTCCATATAAGAAGAAAATATATATCTTGTTGTTTACGCTTAGGGGAAACATGCAAATAAAAGCAGGGACAGGATTGAATTAAAACTGATAGATAAAATGGATTAGATAGATAGATGGAAACCAAATTAGCTGTGAAGCCACTGCCAAATAGAATAGAAAATCATTTCCACCCAATAACAAGCTGAAAGATTTAGCAAGACAAGAAGGAAATAATCAAGATTGCCTAATTGCCAAGTAACATTTCAGTCTTTCTTTTACTCTCTTTCTTTCCTGATATAATCTGTCTCAGATTTCTCTGTTAAAACGAGGAAAACATATTTTGGTCTGGTCTGCAATGTGAACTCTTAAGATAGGCTCAAAGAAACCCCTTCTGCAAGAAAGGCTGTTTGTCTAAAGCTCTCTCTAATGCACAACACAGCCACCTCATGAAGTTTTTGGCTAAAGGAAACAGAAGACAACATGCTAGCAACTGCTATGTGTGCTCTTCCCTTTTGGCTTGCCTCTGTTATCTGGCATGTCATGTACAAAATTTGATATGTGAATGGTTGGTGAAGAGCTCAATAAATAGTGGGGATACATACAGATGAAGTTCCCTTATCTCCATGAATTGCTGATAATCTCTTCCTAGGGGTGTAAAGGAAGAGCTTTGAAGAGCTGAAGAGCAGCTTCATAATTAGTGAAGACCTCTGGCCACACGCAAATAGTGTTCAGTGGTAGTGTTCTTGCAGAAAACAAGATTTATTACAGGAATTTCAGTAATGGAAATCTTTTCCTACAGGCTGGGAAAAATGGGTCTAACTTGTTCTATTATTTCTAAAGTACTTACAGATATGTAAAGCCTATAACACAGCCTGTTGGAAAAAGCATCAGTTGAAAAACTATGTGTGTCAGGAGACACACAGGAGAGTGCTTTGATTTTCCTGCAGATGACTTGTTCAAACCTGGAGTAGGAAAAAATTGCTGGAGGTGACTCTCAGAAGTGAGCTTTGTTTTCCTTTCAGACTATATTGACAGTTACTGATAAGGTCCCTCAGAAGCAGGCTCTCTAGATTCCTACAACCTGAAAAGATACTGGGTGAAGCTGATGGATGTCAGGCACCCAAGAAGGACCTGGGTGCCCATACATTTTCCATAATCTGAGCATTTTTTTTGCCTCCCAACCTGAGAGGTGGGGAGACAGGGCCTGGCTGGTGGTTGTTCTTCAACTGTTTGAAGAGTGCAACCAGAAGAAGCCAGTTTTGATTGCCTCATGCTGAGTACAGCTGTGGGGAGTGGGAAGCAGCTGCATGTGGGCAGGTTAAGCTGCTGTTTCTGACTGTGATGGGATGACCAACTGTCCTGCTCTTCCTAGAGGAGTCAGCTTTGGCTAGTAGCTCTCAGTTGGAGGAGGGAGTGAGTTTGGAGAACTTGCTGGGACTGTCTTTAAACAGAAAATGTTATTCTTGACTAACTGAGTTTTCTGTGAAGTAGGAAAGAGGGGAAAATGTTATTTAGACTGGTTATTTCTGTTAAATTCCGTTAGGCTGCTACACTTACTATTTTCATTTCTTCTCCTAGATTAAAAAGGATAGAAGATTCCCTTGAGAATATCTTGGTTTCATTCAGGGTTGAGATTAGCTTTTGTATTTAAGACTTCCTTCATTATTGAAAACCAAAAAATTTCCTGAGTTGACAAAAGGCATGGTGTTGCTAAATGAGGCAAGTGGAAACTTAAAATGAAGATCTCTGTGGTTTAGACCGGAGTGCCTCTGAAAGGCAAGGAGGTAAAGAAAAAGGACTTGACCTTTTCAACCTGGTTGGAGCAAAGATTCTGCTTTAAAAGCTTTCCAGACAGCACTTCTTTAAGTCTTGTCAAAACCCGAGTCTTCAGCTATGTAAGGCAGAGTGGCATTTAAGCTGATGTTTTGCTGTGGCAGCTGAGATGACGGACCCTTAGAGGCCATCACTGCATTTATATGCCAGTTTACAAAAACTGTGTGAGGATGTTTCAGTTCTGTTAAAAACTATAAAACCATTTGCTCCCCTTAGCCATTTTGCCAAACAAAGCTAAGTGAAGCCTTTAATAATTTCTGTGTTGTCCATTGCACTCGTGTAACAGGGGTGGGGTGTGGGGCAGATGGTGATGAAGTTTTGCTAATAGAGAACACTGGAGTCTTGATATGGTCTCCTTGAAATGTTGCCCCTCAGCACTTGGTCAGATTTTCCAGTGATTTCCTCTCACCATGATTGTTTCTCAGTGCCAAATTTGAAGGGGCTCATGGCATCCCAGTTCCTGGGATACCAAGTTTTGTTCAAGCTGTGCACTGGGGCTGTGTGCCCCTCCCCCACAGTGAGAGCAGGGAGGTGGGATGGCTGGAGTTTGTCAATGCTCAACTTTCCCCATGGTCATCCAGGACAGAGCCAGGAGAGAGAAGGGCTGCAGCTACTCACAGGGTGTCTGCGTTTCCTGAGTAAACCGGGTGAGGGAGGGAGTTATACATTGTAAAGACAAGTCTGTGAACTAGCATTGTGTTTCTGACACGAGCCAAAAAGGCCTATTCTTAAAGTAAGTACCTGTTCTGAGAACCTGGTTTAATTTTTGCCCCTCAGGGAGATTGCTTTGAAGAAGAGAAAAGTGCTTTTACAGCAGAGTTGCAAGCAAATCCTTTCCCTTCAGTGCCATTTCCTACTTGTTGAGAAAGGGAGAGCAGTTCTGGGAAAAGGAACATTGAAATATTATTCTAAATCACTTTGGTTATGGATCTCTTTGGTATTGTGTGAAAACCTGGTGTAAATACGCCATTAAGATCAGACCTTGTTGCACAGGCCGTACCATATCCAATGTATTCAGATCAAATGGGTATAGTGAAAGCTTTAAATAAGTAGCAGATAAAGGGGGAAAATGCCTATTAAATAAATAAGCACACACACAAAGACACGTACAAAGCAAGCAAGGGGAAAAAAATCTCATGTGACCCTCAAGGGAAATAATAACATTACTGTAGAAGACTAGGCAAAGGAATGAAGCTAATAAATGAGACATATCTAGTATATCTATTCTATGCCCCAGCAGTGAATTGTGCTGTTTTATGCTGCAACTAAGACTCTGGATTTTATTTATTTATTAACATAAAGAATCAAAATAAATATTGAAGATTCAAAAGGGGGTGTGAACTGAATCTGTTTCTCCGAAACTATAGTAACAGAAATGAAAGGAGAATGGCAAATGCTATGGTTATTAAGACCATCGGATCTGTGGAAGACTTTTTCACTTCATACTTTCTGCCACACAGTTTGACAGTAATATGAGAAAACCCACCTCAGTTTTCCAGGATGTAGTTCTGGGTGGCATAGTATCAAGGACTAGAAGTTTAGCGGCTCCAAGGGCACCTCTGTAGGTCAGAATAACTTGTTTGTATGAGATTTTTTTTTGCTGAAACCCCATTTAGGGCTGATATGTTGTTTTAACTTGGTCAGGAAACAGTTGTAAGTGGCAATATAATGTATCTGGCATCTGATAAGAGCACAGAATGAATGCAGTTTGCACAATGCAGAGTCAAAGGAGGCAGCCAAAAAAGTATCAAGAGGATAAAGAAAAAAAAAATAAAGTAGGGTAATAGGTGTTTTTTGTTGTTGTTTTGAACCTTATAGCTTTCTCAAAATTTGTTCTTGTTTTCCTGCTAGAGTTCTTGTCACCCACCATTCATGCACGTAAAAACACAAGTATATAAATTACATCCACCTAAATGATCACTGAAGGAAATGGCAGCATTTGCCCATCTTAGTGTTTTACTGCCTAGCTTAAATGAAATCCCCCAAATTAAGAATGACTATTTAGTTTTAACTCTCCTTTCTTGAGCACATGCATTATAATAAAGCCTTAAAGACAGTATAATAACATACCAATTCTCAAATAACACAATGTTAAGACATTCATAGTTTCCTATGAGTTTTGACAAATGTGTGGGATCTTGCAGCTGTTCAGTATTCTGGCTATTTCAGACAAATGAGCTTAATGAAGGTTGCTTTTGAGAAAAGTATCTGAACAATGCATCATAGATGAAAAGATATTATAATGGCCATTATAGTCAAAAGTGTGCATATGCTAATGCATATGGGGATTTGCAGATAAATGCAAAATGAGCTCATTACAAACACAGGTAAAGTCTTGCTCCTGTTGCTGTCCATACTGCTGTTGGCCTCTGCTTCCAAAAATCTGGCCCTTAACTTGACATTCTTCTTCATATATGTATTCCACTGTAATTTTGCTATCAACATTTAATACAATTAAAATGCACTTGGCTTCCTTGGCTTAGCACAGCATTTTATCGGAGAAGACTGTTGTTCAAGAGGCTGAAAAACTGCCTGGGAATGACTGGCCACTTTCTAAGACTTTCAGTTTCTCTTCTGTCTCGGATGTCTCTGGCACTTGTTTGCTTTCGAGTTTCATGTATCAACTTCTTACTGACAGAGTTGCCGATCTTTCCCATATTAAACCAGTCAATGGTCTTATAGTATCCTTTGTATTAATAATGATTATTTGGAGAAATCTATGGGGTTTCAGGACTTCTTTCTGTGCCTAGAGATGTCACAGCCTCTTCAGGCAAAAAATTCTGTGCATTTATACATGTAATTATTAAGCTATATCTGTCTAACCTGAAATCACATATCTTATAAAGAGGACTTAAAAAGGTCTGTTTTCTGACAGATTCTGGAGTCTGTTCCTTTTATCAAGAAAATTTCTTCTTTTTGATGAACTGCATTTTGCTCTTGCTGTGATGGATCTTTCAGTGCTAAAGATTTTATTATTCTTAAAGAAGTTCAGTAGGACTGGAATGTGTTGGGGCCAGCCAGAACCGAGCATAATACTCCTTGCATAATCATTATCCATATCAATTTAGTATTTGATATTAAGTCACCTCATCTGCTGTATTACCTTTCCCTTCAAGGAAACAGCAGTCTTTGAGTTAAATCAACATACACATTCAGAAAATTGTCATCAGGATAATCAGTTTTTCATGCAATGAGCACAAATTATTTCAGGCTACTTCAAATTTGTCATAGGCTTAGTGGTTTGAATCCATATTACAGAAGGGCCATCCCTCTCTCTCACTGCCTCTCCTTCTACCCCCTCAATGTTAGGAGGATCAGAGACAGGGGACAGAAGCAAGGACGAGTTTTGGATGAGGTTGTATTGATTTGTTGAAAGTAGCACTGAGGGAAAGGTAAGAGATTTTGGAAAGCTGTGAATGTGCATGACGTTCACAACACGTATTGAGTAGCAGGGTTGAAACTGTGATCCAGGAGGCACAAAGAAACAGAATATTGCTAGGGATTTTAAAAGAAATAGTGTTGATTTGCTTTGGTTTGGACATACTACTATGTTCTATGGATATAAAAACTACAGTTTATTGATACAGTTTGATAACAAGTTACATGTAAGCCTCAAATTAGTTTGTGCTTCAGCACAAAAACTTTGGCAAGATGCCACAAACCATACATGTTTAATAAAGCTCTCTGCATCTGTTACTCTAGCAACTAGCTTGTGAAATTCTACAGTGATAAATTTCTATTCAGAAGTTTAAAAATTTCAAGGGAAAAATAAGGAAATCTAAATCTTTTGGTTAAAATATAATGCACAGTGCAGGCTAAATTATTGCAATACATACCTTAAACAGAAGATCTTAAAATCTGTCAATTGGTACAAGCAAGCCTACCTGAGGAAAAAAATAAACACACTATGAAATATTAAAAAGAAACACATGTAAGGGGAAGCTTACATAGCTGAAATTTTAGGAAAATAAAATTTAAGATAAATTTGAGAAATCATTTATGTATCTTCATTTCAGATCTCTGTACAGAGGCTATGAGAAATATTACAATCATGTTGCAGATGGGGTAAATAGAATTGCTTACAATTACAAACTAGATCAGTGGCAGAGCCAAGAGAAGGAGCCAGATTTTCTCTTTCTTCTTCACTTTGAGTCCTATGTCCAATTTAGTGAAGATTGTGGCTCTAAAGTTATATTAAATTAGTTGTGTATTCCCTCTCTCCCCTGACCTGTATAAACATAATAGTCCAGACCCTCAGCTGCTAAAATCACTGCAGCTCCATCTGGCCCATTAATGCATGTATACATGCCAGTGGACAAGATTGCAAGTTGTTACCTACTCCCTGCCTAACAAACCTGGCAAAAAAACAAGAGTAATAAGCACATAAAACTGTCATTAAAAAAATTGCCAACTTAGGTCTCAGAGATTTCTCCCTCTGCACCATGATGATGCAGATAATACACAGTCAAAAATCCCCCACCCAATACTCTATCAATAAAGAAATGTTCTCCCAGAATTCTGCAAGCCTACTATAAAATAGCCTATGTACAAATAATAAGATTCTTTTCTATTTTTGGGGGCAGGGGGAGAGAGAGAGAAACAGAGATATTACCTGGGCTTTATGTAGGTCACAAGTTCATAATCTCAGGTCTCTATAACTTTAATAATGGAATTAATGAGAAGCTGAGCATAGCACATCAACCTGATCTCTCATGTGAAACCAACAGAATGTCACACAGAGCAAAGGGCTGGTTAGCAGGGATGCTTGATTAAACCTTTTTTTTTTTTTTTTTTTTAATTGGGTGGGGGAAAGCAGAGATATATTTTCTCTAGCCCTAATGCCTGGGATTTGGCAATATTCAGAAGTGCTTTGCCATGTGGGAAATTAAAATTTGCAAGTACAAAATTGCTTATTTAAAAACAAAGAACAGCAACAAAACCCATATTAGTTCAATTAACAGGTCAGTGCAAGGAAGCCAAAATAGATTTTTTTTATTTGCTAGGAAGCAAGGGACTGGAAAAAGATACATCTATGTAGAAGGTATTTCTAATTAACCAATATGGGCAAAGGCACATGTGAGCAAAGGCGCTTGTTCCACTTAATCCTGAAGCAAAAAAATAGAAAATAGTCCTTCTGATCTCAAGAATGTGCTTTGGCAAACCAGCTGGGATGGAGAGAGAAGCTCATGGCATTTCAAGAGTATGTTCTACTCTCTTTTTTTCCACACCTCCCCTTCATGCTCTTTGTAATAAAGTCTGCCTCAGCCTATAAGCAGGTATTTATTTTTAGGGGTTTTTAGGACTGGCTTAGCTGTTTGTGGTGAGCAGATGAGGATTTGATGTAACATTCTGTTTCAATTGTATTTCAGTGAAATTAATTGCAATAATGATCTACTTTATTGATATAACTCCTGTTTCCAGAAGTATCCTACTGTAAAAGTATTAGCATGTAAGGAATTTTTCTGTCATGTAACTAACTACAGGATTAATGTTAAAGATGGTCCTTGAACAAATTCTCTTGGGTTCAAGCAGCTTGATACTTGAGAACTCAAGCAGAACTTCACATCTTACTCTTGGGTCTTTAATTGCTGCCAAACCAACAGAATTATCATGTGTCTATTTTGGGTTTAGGCCTCTCATTCTGCCCCTAAAGGTTCTTGCATTTAGGCCCCTTTTGTAGGACTCTCCCATCTCATGTAGTCCCCACACCCTCCTGCACGCTGCACACACTTCTTCGGCTTCCTACAGATCAAGAGAATGGAAATCTATTTCAGTTCCCGTTAGGCAGGTAATTAGTTTGATGGCAGATATCAGAAAGGCACTGAGACTAATGTGGCTGCCTCCCAAGCAGCAAGAGGCACGAAGTTCCAGCAAGACCTGTGTTTTATACCCTGCCTTAAAACCGAGCAAAGAGAACTGCTTTTTAATTCACCACTTTTTATCTCTCTGGGCTTAGTGAATTCTAGTGCTCGTAAAAAGTGAGAGACAGCTCGACAGCTACTGTAGACTAAAGGTGAGCACGGTGCAGGTTCCACGCATACACAGCTCTGCTAAACGCACCGCGACGCCCACCCTGCGGCACATCCTACTCCTGCAATTCTGCCTCCCCCACTTCCCCTCTCTGGTTCTTCCCCTCCTTTTCTGTTGTGATTTCAACTTTCCTTTCAATATTGTAAGCTTGTATGCCCCCTGATTAGTGGCTGAGATTTATGCTGAGCTGCGCAGCAGGTTTTGTGAAGGGTCTAGGGCAAAACCTTCTGAATTCATTGTCACTTATGATAGAAACTGGACAAGGAACTTCAGTTTCCAGATGAGATAATGATTAGACAGCTGATCCATGATGGTTCTTCTAGTTTAGTCTCTTCCTTGGGAAGTGCCCTGAACATTTAGGAATGAAGTAATTTTTCAGCACACCATCGTGAATTGGAAATCATAGGTGTGGGCCTCTCTGAGCCTGCTTTCTTTATGCTAAATGAGAGTGTGTTATCCAAACGAGAGAACTTTTTTCTTCAGCAGATGTTTTTCCATGCTTTGCTTTCCTTTTTAATAACACAATGAAACTCCAAAGGCTACAAAAGGTCAAATGTTTTACTGAGCTTTATTCAAGAAGGAGGAAGAGATCTATCATGAGAAACTGTACAGAGACCCCAGAAATGTCAAATAAGCAAGATTATCTGGTTACCAGAATTGGGACAGCTGGTCCCAGGTGGCAACAGCCCCACAACTTCTTAGCACTGTTTTATCACTTAGCTTCAGGACTCCTTCAACACTTAAAGTCAGACATAAAAAAAACCCAAATCAAATTGTGCTTTTTTTTTTTATCAAAGAGAATTTTCAGGCAGAAAATGAAATCCTGTCCCTGTTTACATCAGAAAGACATAGCCATTACCTCAAGGGGGGGTCTGGATTTCACCTGAGAGCTATGACTTGTTTGTCTCATCCTGTAATGTGAGGTGACATATTTTGAAAGGCAGGAGAGAAAAGATCATTGCTCATTAAGTTGCAGGCACAGGCTATTGAGGAGATCTACATCTGGTCTGCAGGGTAGATGTGACAGCCACAGATTTTAAACTATGTGGCATAAACTTGTTTACTCTAATCCAAGTGGGAATTATATCCAAGTGTAGGGCTGTAGTATGGATCCTCAATATGAGAAACTAGAAGGATTTAATAAGTACCTGCCTCTAACAGAATTTTCCATGCCATGAATCTCCAAGCACTCTGTATAGGAGATAAGCATCATTATCCCCATTAATGGGATTTTCAGATTTTTCCTGGAGACATTTCTGGTTGGGTAAAACCAGGTTGACTGTGAGAGAAAGTGACACTGTTAATGATTCTCTCATGCTTCTTGGAGACCTAACTGCCTGATGTTGTAGGCCAAAGTTACAACTTGGGTGGTCTGGGACTTGCCTCGCCTCGAGATATGTGCAAGAAAGACCAAGGAAAGACAAATCATGGTGATAGTTTCCTGCAGTTCAGTAGGTTTCTCACAGGGGTCAAGAGTTTCTACATGCCCCTTCTTTGTCTATGAGTTTGTGATGACAGTTTGGACTCATTGAAATAATGACTTAGAACAGAAGGTTTAATAATTTTGTATCTTACCTCAGACCTGTCTTGTTACTTCATGGTGTTGAGGTGGGTTTGTACAGCACAGTGCAGGAGATCCCATGATCTGAGAGCTGCAGCCCACTGGTTTGTCCATGCTGTGCTGGGTTTCAGATCTCTGGGCTGGGGTCCTATGTGGTTGTGGACCTCTGGGTGGGTGCTTTTCTGCATCTTGGTGAGCATCCTTTGCATGTAGAGGATATTTTGGTTTTTTTCAGGAGTGTTTCAGCTGAGTTAGCCCAAAATATTCTTCCAATTTACTGCCTGGACAGCCACCTTAAGGAAAGTCTTTTCATCCTCCTGCCAAATATTTCTTCATTCATTTTCCATGCTCAGTCTGTTAATATTTTGTAAATAAGATTGGTAGGCTCTAAGTGCTTGAAATGTTGCTTATTCCTCTGACTTCTCTAAAATTCACAACGTGAATGTATAAGCCTAGTCCATTTCTCTTGCTATAAATGCAAGAAATATGGATATGATGCTACATTTTTATATATCAGGCCTTCCTAGATTGAATTGACCATTCTTAAACATTTCAAAGACCAGTACTGGATCAAGAAGTCCTTGTTAAATGCTTCTTTCTTCCACTATCAACCTTTCATTCTCTCAACATTGGGGAGTAAAAAAAACATTGGTATGGTGTGTCTGTAAAATTCCAGTTAAACTTGGACCTACAGAACTGGTTGTTTTGTCCCTTTGGTTGCTGAAACTGTACTAATCAAGGTCCAGAACAGCTGTTTGGTGATTTTTAGCTCAAATCTGGTTGTTCATCTTGTGTATTTTTACAGTGTAGCTATTATGGAATGTTAATAAGGTCTATAGAAACTATTTCAAAATAGATTTTCTCCTGCTCTCAGGCCTTCTGTGATATTGGACAATTCATTTCACTTTTGCACATCATGTTAACATTCTGGAGATTTCTCAGTGTTACTAAAATGGGTTGTTCTCCTAAACACCTAGTAGACTGATGGTCCGATGGACACAAATGTCTTGTGAATGTGAATCCATTTTTCATGTTCTTTGCTTGAGATGTAAAGCAGCCTTGTTTCAAAATCAGTGCTATTCCTGTAATTAGGGGACCTAATTCCTGTAAAAAGTCAGGGGACCTAGGCAGGAGATGTGGGCAGGGAAAACAAAATCTTTGTACTTGGTGGATGCCAAATGGCAGCCACTGGAGAAAAGTGCAGACCCTGCCTCAGAAGGACCTCGTATTCCTCTGAAGCCTACTGCCTCATATGCCCTTAAGAAGTAATTAGCAGTCAATATTTGCTTTGTACTTTTAAACAAATGTCTTTGGAGTTTGGTGATTCAGTTTCCCCTGGCTGAGAGCCACGAACACAGCAAAGAGCTGTCATTGCTCATCACCTTCTAGCTGGTGTCCCTGAGGATTCACTGCTGGGCATGGTGACTGTCTAGTTTGCTATCATGTGAAAATCACTGCTTTCACCAGGCCTGGTTTGCCTGTGGCCTCCCCAGAGAGCCACCTCTGCACTCCCCAGTGCAACAGAATTCTTCATGGGAGAATCTCGGTAGCTCCAGGCTCCAAGAACTCTGCTCCCTGCAAACTGCTAGTGGTGGGTCTTGGCTTTACTGAACAGAAAGGATAAAGGAAAAATACACTGAAAAAGAAAAAGAACAATGACAAAGCAGAGAAGAAATCCCAGACAAAACCACCTTCCACTTAGTGGGAGAGAAGAGGGGAAGCCTAAAGCTGCAGCACAAATACTGATTATGTCTGTCAAGGATTTGCTACTGTTGCTAAGTTACTGGTCTCTTTGGAAAACGCTTGAAGTACGGGGTACATTAGGAGCTCATTAGGGTCCTGGGGACTTATGCTAAATGTACAATATGTCTCCATGCTAAACACACTTCAGAAATAACAACAGAAACTTCCTGCCCAAAGTTTAGATGCTTTTATTTCTCTGCTCCTCACTGGTCGTGCGTGGCTCCATTTGTTCCTTCATGACAGCTGGGTTGTTTGACTGGATGGAGAGGTTACTTGGAATAGATGGAGATGAGCTCTGCTGCACTTTGTAAAGTTTCTGGCTTTTCACTAAACTTACCCTTCAGGGGAACACAGGGAAGGACAAATGCGGATGCATCTCTAATCTGCTCAGAGTGCAGGTTTAATGACGCTCCAGGGACTTTGCATCAAGCTTGTGGCATAAAGAAATCTGAAACTTAGAGATCAGGGGTGCAAGCTCCTCTGCAGCGTGTCAGGGAGGGCACCAAGGCCCATTTAACACCGAGTGTCAGAGGCACAGAGCAGAATCCACAGCCCAGCACTGGCTGCCTAGGTGTGACAGAGGAACCCCAGCATGCCGACAGATGGTGGGAGGACAGATGAGTTGTCCTCAGGGGGAATCTAGGCAGCATGCCTGCATCCAGAGATATCACACATGATCTCTACAGGGAGTTAGTAACGTGTCTGGGCTTAACAGAAAATGTGTATCTCTGCTGTTTTACATAATATTTAATGAATGATATATTAGTAGCCCCAACAGCATTTTAGTTTTATTTAATGTAATTTATAAATTAAACAGGCCAAACTGGGTGGAGAAAATTAACCAGCAGGCTCACTAGGAACTAACTGTGGGTCTTAGGAACAGGCAGCAACTCTATTTACATGAATCAAGTGCTATTTAGCTAACTAGGCAGGAGTTAAGTGGAGGAATACTCTTTAACGTTGCAGTGTTAGCCATTTTCATAACTCATCGACCTGGCATCTATGTTTGAATTGGCAGAAAACCTCAGCATGTTGGTTTTGGGAAAAGTTTGAGGGGAGGTGGGGAGTGAAAAAGCTTTGTTTGCCTAGAACAGATGTACAAAGGATCAGGCACATTAAATGAATATTAAGTTTATCCTGTAGCAGAAGGACAGTGAGTAGAGTAAAACAAAGCGATCAGCCTCTGTGGAGGCAGTGAGTCAGAATCGACATGTGGCCAGTCCTCAAAGAATAGCACCTCACAATATCTTTAATGAGCATGGGGACAGGGAGTGATTTCCACCACTGCAAAGGAGCAAACTGATAGTTTTTGCAAGGGAATTTTCTCTGCAAGACTCAAATATCTGTGAATGAATTTTCTGCCTTGCCCCGATCCTATGGAAGCCTGAAGCCCCATACAGTTTTTACTGTGTGTTGTATGAAGGGAAGTTAAGAAGCTCAAAATGTCATTCATCCACAAAAGTGCATGAAAGATCGGCCTTGGTTAGCAACAAGGATAAGAGGGTCTTAAAACTCACTCCTTCTTATAGCTTGACAAGTGTTTTTCCCTGTTGTAGTGTTACACTCTCCTGAAGTAAAATGTCTTTCTTTTCTTTCAAGGTCCTTTCTCTGCAGGGCCTTTGAAGTGGCAGGGGCAGTTCCCACTTGCATGGAAACAGAACAAACACTTAGGAGAGGAGCCTTTGTGTCCTATCCTGTGAAACAGAAGAGAGCCAGGGCTCAGGCCACATGGCACAATCTTCCATCCACACTACTTAGGTTAGCCCCCTCTGTGGGAAGTTGGGTTTTCAAGGTGCTAGTTGGGTGGTGCAGAACTTGGAGAGAAGGAGTTAATTGTTAAATACTGTGGGTAGGAAGGGCCCAGAGCTTGATTTCAATCTTTGCTCTGGTTTTCTTTAGAAACAGAACTCATGGTTTTGGTCCAGTTTTCTCCCTACATCAAAGGCTAAAGTGAACACCTCTGGGAACATTTCATGCTTCTGGACCAGGGAAGGACAGCACCTAACCTTCCTGTTTTCACTTTGTGTGGTTATTTGAAGACATAGAAGCCCAGAGCAACTATGATTATTCTTGTTAAGTGGAGCAGACACAAACAACACTTACACCACCTTCATACTGAGCTTGCTGAATTCCCTGCAGAGGCCAAGAGTGGTTTTTCCCTACCTCTGGAGAAAAAAAAAAAAAAAAGAATAGTATTTCTTCCTGAAAACCCACTCCTTTTTTTATTACAGCGCAAAGAAACCTTCCCAAACATGAACTAAGCCAACTCAACATAACTGTTCAAACCAGTTTCACTGAGGGAGAATTGATACACCTCCTAATCAGTTTTGAGTGATCCTAACCCTGCAGTCTAATTACTTGATTTTGATGTCAATATTCTTTACTGCTTCCCTGCTCTTCATGCCAGAAATAAGCATGAAGGGTCAAGACCTGTACGTAACTGTTGGCTATTGTAGCTTGCAGCATACAAATAGATATTGTGGAGGTTGTATGACATGGAGTGGTTTGAATTTCTGTCCTTCAATTTTCAAGCTGTGTTCAACAGCATCTCATTGTTAAATGGCCCAGAATATTTAACCATTTTCTGCTGAAAGTCTGCCTTTCCCATGGATCCTTGGTGATGCAGGCCTACACTACATAAGAAAATCTATTGCATTTCAAAGAGACAAGAGCTGCAGAAAATAACTGGAATATAATGCTTCTATAAATAACACATGGACTTCAGTAGTAGTTGCAGTATTAATTATATGAATAACGAGGTTATAATATTCAACTGGCATCCTTAAAAGTGGCCCTAAATCTGCTGCAGCACTTCCCATGTGCTGCAGTGAAGGTTGCTTTTAAATTGGAGCTGTTCACAGAGTTTCAGCATCATTTGCTACACAGAACACAAGGCTCTGGTTCCCCTACTTTGCTTATGGGTTTGGGTAGACTAATTAGGTGGTGTTTGAAAAGCCCTTGGAAGATAAGTGCTTGCCTTGATAGGGGATGATAAAGGGGCCTGAAATATCTGTGGAGGAGGACACAGCCTCCCTGCCTACTGATAAGGCAAGATTTCATCAGCATCCTCACAAGGTGTCTGTTTAGCTACATCCCCTTAAAAAGCTGCAACCCCAATTGTGGTGTGCCTTAAAATCCAGGATGGCTTCCTTTTCATGTTTATTATGTATACTCCCGTCACGGGCAGCGGCAGCAGCAGCCTTGAGGGCTTTGGCTGTAGTGGGGGCTGGAGGAGTGGCTCACTTTGAGGAGCATCAGATTCTGCGGGAATTGAAGCCGGCAGCCGCCTGGCGAGCCGCAGCCCTGCGCTGGTGAATGGCTGCTGCCACCTAGCAGCTGTGCCAGGCTTCTGCCTCCCTGGGACAGCCTCTCGCCTCCAGTGCCAGCTCTCCTACCTTGAAGCGAGTTTGTTGGCTATTAATTAGTTTCACAGGTGAAGGGATTTTCTTTTTCTCTTTATATCATCATCACAGCGTGTCGGGCTAAGCACTTTGAGTGGTCCTTGCTGAAAACAGCAGTGCAGAGCTAGGAAGCTGTGTGTGCATCTGTGAGTGCTGGCATCTGCATGTGTTTCTGTGGACATGTGTTTGTGTGTGGGTTTATGTGCACCCGACCTTTTCAGGAATGAGAGGAACTTTTCAGGGGCTCATCCCCATAAGTCATGAGACAACTGCCAAGTCTGATAGGCCAGAGTTCAGAAGAGAGAGAGAGAGAGAGAGAGATGACTTCTGGATTTGCAGAGGTAACACAGGATCACAGAAAATTCTGAGGGGAAATAGCTGTGCTACTAGTTTGACCTTTATAAGAGTAAATGCAGTCTCTGAAGATCAGGCTACGTGATGCAGAGTGGACACTTGACCTTCGAGCCAGGGAGTGAGAGATGTTGGTGGTGCAGGTGGAAAACATTTAACTGTGTTTTTCAGAAAACCGATTGATTTCTACAAGGGTCCAGTTCCTATTGCACTAGACATGTCCCAAAAATATGGCCTCTCCTGTAAAATGCTATGGCCAGTGTTGGAGGACACAAGAGTCAAAGAGCTTTAAGCTTTTCACAAGAGTACTGAAGTGACTGGGAGTATAATTAGAAAGTGAAATTCAGGAGTTACCAGTTCATCTGAAAGGCAAAGCCTATCCCATTAAAATTTGCATGTGTAGTGACATGTGTCTGGGATGGTATGAACAGTGCATCACCCAAAGTTGTCTTTGTTCCTAATCTGGTCTTAAATGCCATTTTAATTCTGAAATTGTTTGTTCCTTGGAAGGAGAAAGGGCCTGAGGAGATTCATGTCCTGTCTGCCTCTTGCAGTCCTGCTAGATGTGAAGCACTCACCCCATGCTGCCCAAATTCCAAGTGAGGAACAGCAATGTCACACACTTCGATGCAGGTGCCTGAACCAGTGCACCTTCTTAGCATCATTGGAACACTGTTCACACCTATATATCATACATTTTCACCTCTGTCATCACTGACATTTTGCTTTGCTTTTGTCTGGGGCTCTGAGTAGAAAGTAGAGTGAATAAACAGTGTTTCACATCCTTCCCACTGGACCTTCCCCTTCTGCTTGTGTTTGCCTGCCGGTCCATCTGTACCCTATGGATGTAAGCCTTTGCTTCTGTGCTGTGTGTCCTTGTGCAGTCATCCACCTGCACCCTCTGTGTCTGTAGCAACTCCTTCTGCTTCCTTCACTGCATGCCCCACCCCTAGCAACCTCCTCCTCTGCTTCGCATTCCTGTGCCACATGTTCATAGTCCTGGTCTTTGCCTCATCTCCTGACACCTGCCCTACAGACCCTGCATACTTTCTGCTCTTGCCTCACTGTATCTGTCACTTCTTACCTTTTTCTCTCCTGTCTGAGTCAGGAGGACAGAGAGACTCTCTTGCCTAACCTGCTGTGCATCAGGGTACCAGTGGAAGAGTGCTGCAGCCATCCACAGTGAGACACAGAAAGGGAAAATCCCAGCAACAGCAGGAAAAAGGAAATGCTATTCTGTGCCTCTGCTCAATCCTGATTGCTCTCCTCACTTTGCTGCATCACACAGGGCGGGTGAGCAAACAATGCAGCTTCTGAGGTACAGGCTCCTACAATAAGGAGATTTCTCTAGTGCTTTCACACTGACAACCTATGCAAGAGGGATTTTGGTTGCACCTGTACTGATGCTGACCAGGTGAATGACAACCATGAAGTCTGAAGGTGGTGATCAAAAAACTATAATAGAAAAATCTCTTAGTCCACAAGGCACCTCCATTTGGGATCTAACTGCTAGTCTGTACCTTTTTAGGCCCACAAATTGATCAAGCAATAACATGTTTACACTTGAATTTCAATTGCTTGGTGTGCATATCAGTTTGGAGAGTGGAATTCTCCCAGGAAATGAGGGCAGAATGGTATAAGCAATTGCTTGTCTGTATCAAACTAATGGCCCATCCAGTCCAGTATTCTGTCCTAACCCCTGCCAGTGCTGAATGCTTTAGATAGGCTTGTAACAACCCCCTGGTGTGTCCCTTTTTGCAATGCTAAATAATAGGGAGACATTGCTTTCTGACCCCAACTTGCCATCATTTTATACCCTGCAATGGGAAGGCTAATAACCCATATGGTTTTTATTTTAGCAAGCCTAGCTGCAGATGCTATTCTTGTAAGGTGTAATCCTTTTCTGAATCTTGCTAATCTGTTTTCCTCTATAATATCCTCTGGCAACAAGTTTCACAGGTTAATTATACGTTGATTGCACAGTCTTTCCAATCATAGATACAGTTCTGTTGTACCTCATCTTATCCATGCGTTTTAAAGTCTCTTTCAGCAACCAGAAGTGCCTGCAAATTTATTTCTGCCGGAAAATAATGAAACAAACTTACTTTATACTCAATTCTGCATGCAGAGGCCTTGAGTTACTGATATTATCTCAATTTCCTTTGAATTCAGAGCATGTTTTTCTCCAAGTAATCTATCCAGTATAGCTATAAAGAACCTTTCCCTGAGGTTCTGCCCTACAGCTCATGCCTCTAAAATTCCTGCTCCCAAGCTGTCTATAGCATATCCATTCCCAAGTCACTGGTATGTCATCTAGACAGGCTACAGCCAAATCATGCAATTATGTGCTTGTATCCTTGATGTCTTGCTTCCTGATCTTCACAACTCACCTTCAACAAGACCTAGACAGATTAGAGAGATGGACAACCACCAACCATACGAAGTTTAACAAGGGCAAGTGACAGATTCTGCACCTGAAGTGGGGCAACCACTGGTTCTCTGTACAGACTGGGGAACAAGAGGATGGAGAAAAGCACTGTGGAAAGGGACCATGGAGTCCAGGTCTATGGCAAGTGAAATATGAGCCAGCAGTGCCCTGCCAGCCAGGAGTGCCAGCCCTGTCCTGGGGGGCATCAGGCCCAGCATCACAGCCAGGCAGGGGAGGAGATTGTCCTGCTCTGCTCTGAGCTGGGGCAGCCTCACCTTGAGTCTATGGGGCAGTTTTGGGTGTCACAGTAAAAGAAAGACATTGAGGTATTAGAGAGTGTCCAAAAGAGGGCCACAAGAATGGTGAAGGTTCTGGAGGGGAAGCCTTGTGGGGAGTGACTGAAGTTACTTGGTTTGTTCAGCCTGGACAAGAGGAGACTGAGGCGAGACCTCACTGCAGTTATGATTTCCTCTGTAATGAGGAGAGGAGCAGAGACAGGTATGACCTCTTCACTCTCATGGCCAGTTACAGTACTCCAGGACAGGGCATGAAGCTGAGTCAGGGGAGGTTTAGGTTGGATATTGGGAAAAAGCTTTTCCCCCAGAGGGTGAATGGACACTGGAACAGGCTCCCCAGGGAAGTGGTCACAGCACCAAGCCTGACAGAGTTCAAAAAGCATTTGGACAATGCTCTAAGGCACATGATGTGACTCTTGGGATGTCCTGTCCAGGGCCAAAAATTTTATTTCAGTGATATTTATAGGTCTCTTCCAACTCAGTATATTGTATAATTCTATGATACTAGGACCTTTTGCACCCTCAGGGGACAAACAGCTGCCATCAACCAGCCCACATTCCCTTGTGGAATAATTCCATCATCCTTCAAAGAAAGCTGGTGACTGCTCCAAAGAGAATCAAAAGTGTCAATAGCACATTTTCCAGGGGGGCAGGAAGGATTCTCTGAAGTATGCACATCTTCTCTGTGCCCAGGTACAGTGCTTTTTCTGCACACTCTTGGTCTCCTGCCTGCTCTCTGTCCCCAAAACTGCCTTGAATCCTTGATATATGTGCTGTATTGCTGTATGTGCTGCAGAACTGTGTATGTGTGCTGCACTCTTGGTATTTATACTCTTCCTCTGTTCATGTTGCCCAGATGAGCATATAGCAGAAGGGCACTTTATTCTCCCATATTAATTTTAGCCAGTGCAGCACTGGCTGAACCAGTGCTAGCCAATATGGTGTGGTCTTGCACACAACCCATCCAAACAGGCACTGGATTCTCAGTCTGGTGTTTTTCCAGGCTGTATGCCTCTGAAACTGCAATTTTTCTAATTTAAGTGTAGGTTGCCGTGATTCTCTATTTCAGATGTCCTGATTTTGGCACTAGGATCTTTCTGGTTTTTATACCTGTCTGGAGTTAGCTGTTCCATCTTATCATATTAGACCTGATCCAGTGGGAGCATAAGCAAACTGTGTATCTAAGTGCATAATCTATACAATTCCCAAGCATATCCAGTGTCTGCAATGGAAGACAGGCTGCTGCTGAATCTTGCTACCTCCCTCTTGCCTGTTCCCAGCAGTGCTCGTGGTTGTCTGGGGATCAGTTGGGTGCATGTCCACTTCAGAGCTCTTTAAATACTGATTGCACTTGTCAGGCCAGGTAATTGTTTAAAATCTCAGCATAATAGAATGGGAAAGTGAGGCAGAGGGAAGTATAATGACTTGCCCGAGGTCATCTTGTTTCTCAGCCTAACATCCAGCTCTTTTCTTCTTGTCACTTATCTCAACCACAGGGCCAGTGTTCTTCCTGACGTGCAATTGAAATGCTGCTGTGACTCCCATATTTCTCTTAAATGGCTGCTCTATAAATAAAATTTCAATTGAAAATGGCACATTAGAAAACTGCTACTATATAATCATATACATATATTATATTGAGCTTTTAAATCAGCATAGAGAAGCCCTCCTTAAATGTCAGCTACCTTAGCCATTCCCAGTCTCTCTTCATGGTCTAGAAAGGAAGAGCACCTAACAGGAGCCAAATTAAACATACTGGTAACAAAGAAGAAGGTGCAGAGAGCAATCCCTGAGCTCTTGAAGCCTCCTTTAATACAGGGTGGAAAGGTAATTTTTCCAAACCTAACAAAGATATCTCCCCTGTAACTCATGGAAGCAGGCACATGAGGAAGTGCCTGTAGCAAGAAATATCAAATTCTGTGTGCAATCGGGAAAAATAGGACTGAGTGGGGGTAGGTTCACTATTTTAAGTTTGCATCTTGAAGTGTCTGTTCAAATCCCTCCCTTCAGATTTCTTCCTAAAATATTATTATCTTTTCTGACAGAAACTTTCCTTCCTTTCTATTCTGTGTCCAAAAATCCAAGCAGATCAATAAGGCCTAACTAACATTATAAAATAAATTTGAAGTTTGAAAAGAAATATAATATTGCATTGAGAGATACAAAGTGAGTTGGAAGCAGGAAGGGTAGCAACAATAAAGTTTAAGCTGATCCTTCCAGCTTCCATTTTTTCTCTGCCTCTTTCAAGGTCGAGTGGACACCAGCCCCATCTTCCCATCTCCAGCACTGTCACACTGTTACGTGATGGCTTTGGAGTATATTGGAGTCATGCAAGTGAACTGCTTGTGATCCTGGGATGGGAGGGGCAGAAACTGATTTTCTAATCTTGTTGACAGAGACACCAAGGGATTCACACTTCTCTTTTCCCTCTGGTAATGAGCTCCTGCAGAGAATGTACCAAGTGTACCAAGCCTTTCTTCAATCCATCTGTGCAAGGAGGGTTTTATGGAGCCCTCCCTGTGTCTGGGAAACAGGGAATTTAAAAGCTTCTTCACAGAAGTCTAACCCCTTGGAAATAACACTGGCATTGCAAAAGAAGGTGGCCACCTGGTTCTCTGGCTGCCTGCTGTCAGGCAGCAAGGCCTAATGAACCTCTCAGGGGGAGCATCCGCAGAGGGAGGATAATGAGTCTAACAGGCGCTTTGGTCCCTGGGCTTGGGAGGCATAAACAGCGGCAGGGATGGTGCTTGGGAGGGGGAGAGATGAAAGGCTGATGAGCCTTCTCACCATCCTCCCTCTCAGCATTAAGCTTCTCACATATGGTGGCTGGTGGTGTATCAAAGTGGGGACACAAAGTTGGCATAATGGGACTCGTGTCTTCATTTTGGAACAAAGATACTTTTCTTTCCTGCTTTTCCTCTCATTCCAGGTGTTGCCCATGCTGTCAGCTCTGATCTGCTGCTCAGTAGGTTTGTCATCAAAGGCACCTCAGCACCTGAGAGCATGAAAAAGCTCTCCAGACAAACAGGGATCATACATGACCTGTGCAGTTTGAGGGAAAGGCTGCCCCCTCACATGATTTTGGTTAAGGCCACAATCAACTTCCTGCCTTGTAAGCCAGAGAGAGGAAAGGGACCCAGCATAGCACCTAGCATAGGTGTGGCATATCCTTTCACACCTGGAAATAGGTTAGTTACACCTCTAGCCATGACTCAGTTGTGGATTGATGCTGTCTCCAAACCTCAATCCACCAGCTCAGAATTGTAGAGGAAGACTGAGGGCTGTGGATAACGTCACAGTTAATGAGTCTTTCTCCTTCTGTCACTATCTGTAGAAGATCCTTAGAAGAGCTGTACTCAATGGAAATACCCTATTTCATGATTACTAGAGATCTGCCATTTTCTGGCAAGATTATTTGCTATATCCTAATCTGGTTCTGCTAAATGACTGTATTTTGAGACTTAGAGAAGGAACTATTGCTTGCTTTATATTTTGTCACATTCTGCAAAAAAGTGTGATGGTGGTTTATAATCTGTAATGAGTGTGATCAGTCCTGTTTATACCAACACAGTGCTACCAAGAGTGATTGAATAACATGATGATGGATATGGCATGAGCAACTAGAGAACAGCATAAATACTATGATCCAGGTAAATATCCCAACTTCAAAACACAGTTGTCTAATGTGCAGCATCTGCCACTATCAGACTGAAAATTGCTTCAAGGGTTTTGGAAATTAGGTCATAACAGGGAGAAAAACTTCCATTTCTTGGTAGAATTGTATTGCCATATGGAATTTGTGAGATACATTGCTTTTTTGCTAGTGGGAAGGATTGGTGGATGAAGTTTGCAATAGAATTTCAGCCCCAAAAGCAACTGAAATGCTAGGAAGGCTAAAGCTGGGCAGAAAGCAGTCAGAATCTTTTGAGTAGTCTTCCTCTATCAAAAATACTTTTAGGTTTCTGCACAGTTTTCTGAGGGAGTTCTAAATCTCTCTTTGAACAGGCTCCCTCTTGAACCTACAAGCACTCTAATGCAAGGGTGGATGAGAAACAATACTTTGCAGCTGATTTGTTATCACCCTACCAAATTCCTTTGCCCCTTCTTGTCCCACATACCTGCTGTGATGGAAAACCTTTTCTGGGTAATTTTGGGGGAGGGGGGGTGTCTTAAAAAAAAATCATAATGTGAAGTAAAAAACAATAGTTGTGTACTTTTCGTATTTTTAGTGGTCTCACTATTCATTCCATACTTGTGTAAGATGAAAATAACCAACTCAGTATAAAACTCATCTTTGTAGGCAAAATTTCTCCATTTACAAAGTGCCAAAGCCTGTTGTTTGTTAACAAGGCTCCTTCATGCCTCCCGTTAGTCCCAAGGTTCAACAGAGCATGCTGCAAACAGCTTTCTTCCCCCAGAACAATTAAGAAAGCAATATGCAACACCCTTTATCTTTAAGGAGCCAGATCTTCAGCTTCCATTACCCATTCCCAGGCTAGGGGTTTTTGAACATTTCAGCTGAACTTGAATTTGCTGCAGTCTAAGAAATCCTCTTGAGATTACCACGACCTTATGGGTTTGGTATGCTTTAAGAGAAGACACGATCCGTTCTGCAAACAGCTGATGCCTTCTCTGTTCTTTAGCTCATTTTGTCTGGAAAGTGAACTCTCTGCTCATCAAAGAGATCATTGCAATACTTCTTTCCAGGCATTTGTCTCCCATCCGCATTATAGATTATATTAAAATTACCAAAGAAAATTGAACTTCTGGCTGTGCATACATAAGGCTTCCTGCATTATAGTGCAACATTTCTATCCAGTGGTCATTAGATGCACAACTGAGTTCTGCATCCAAACCTCCATAAGCTTTTAAGAAGCCTTGGTCTGTGTTTGATCTGTAACAAACAATTTAAGCAAGACCAGGCATCTCCTTGGCCTCTGCTCAAAATATTCTTCACATGAAATTATTTGACAGTGAGTGGACAAACAGTGATTTTCAAATTGTTCAGATCCTTATAGAATTGGGGTAAATGAGTTTTTAAGAGAACAAGTGCAGAGCATTAAAGTTTGTGTCACTCTCTTATGTCAGTGCTGTTCAAATATTATTACAGAAGTGTCCCAGGCTTCTTCCCAAGGGTTATGTTAAGCTTTGGTGTAAGGATGTACTACTGTCAGCTAGCTAGGTCTTCAGAATTGCTTGGTTCTGCTGATCAGTTTACTAACAGTTTACTCAAATTAAGCTTTGAGAGTAGAAAAATTTTCAACAGCTCAGAAACTCTACAAAAATAAATATGTAATTCTGCATCAGTATGTATTGCATGTATGTCCAGGTAATATGAAGGAAAGTTGCTTTTATAGTCCCTTTTTCTTTGGTTGTTCTTCTTTTCACTAGGTAATTTGATCCTTCCACATAAATAGTCCCTACCTCTTTCTCTATGGGTTACATAAAGGTTGCTTTGATACTGACATATTTTAAAGGGTGGTTTATTATGTTTATTCATATTTTATCATGATAGCTTACCTGACATGTAGCTGTAGTCACTACTACCACACAGTTTGTGCAGTTCTAAAGAAATATTTGTTAGGAGTTACAAGTTGTCAAGTATCCTAGATCACAATGGGATCTTTAGTTCATTTACCTGATACAAGGTGAGCATGCAGACTCAAACATATAGAGGCTGTTCTGTAGGGTGGAAAGATGAATTAGAGAAGTATTCTAAGTGTCTGCTAGAGTGAAGAAGAACTTGGCTCAAAAGAGAGAGTTGATTAAAATAATTAATTGAAGAGATCAGTGTCAGTCCATTCTCTCCAGAAACAACTGGTACTTCAAGAGGAAATGACCCCAAATTGCACCAGATGAGTTTTAGATGGGATGTTGGGAGGAATTCCATTACTGGAATGGTTGTCAAGCCCTGGAACAGGATGTCCAGGGAAGTGGGTGAGTCTCTAATCCTGGAGGTATTTTAAAGATATATAGGCATGGCATTTAGGGACATGATTTAGGGCTTGGCAGTGCTGGATTAAGAGTTGGACTCAATGATTTTAGGAGGTGTTTTTCAATCTAAACAATTCTGGGGTTCCACGTCCAATTAGATCAAATGAAAACATTTGGTCAGATTCTCAGAATTCAGGAGAACTGAGATTTAGGATTTGAGGCCTTATCTGGTTATAAGAGTTGACTGGAAGGCTGGAACCACCTTAAAAACATTGTATGTCCCAACATGCCCTTGCCTTGCAGTAGTAATCATGCTTTGTTCATTTGAACCGTCCTATAGCAGAGAGAACTAGAGAGGGATATTAGCTGATTGGTTTTCTGCTGCCATAAAATTACACTTTCTCCAGGCAAAAGGAGGCAGATTCTTTTTCTGTCTGTCCCTTATATTTTCATGTTATCCTCTTAGGTTTCATGTTGTCCCTTAGATTATCATGTGGCATGATATTTCTGGGTGAATGTACCATAATGTGCTAGCCATGAAGAGCATGAAATATGTTTCCATATGGATCCACACCAAGGATCAGTTGGCAGGGCTCTGTTCTGAATTTACGACCAAATGCCTGCATTTATAAGGCCCTTGTAAGAGCTTGAGTCACTGTCTTGAGACTCAAGGACATGTGTTTTAAGTTTGACCATGCATTTGGCTGCAGTATTGAGGAAACATATGATGAGAAAACATGAAGTATATTTATATTGTGAAGGCTAAGTGTATGTTGCAGGATACTGTCTAGATTTTCACAGCTTTTGGAATCTGTGGGCTGAGAAGTTTGTGTGTACTACTGAGCAAGTTGTAGGAGCACAGATTCACTCAAATTGACAACTGTTGGTCCAAGTAACTTGCTGCTGTGCAAATTGCAAAGCTTGTGCTGAACAAGAGAAGCACTGGTACTGGAAATGTGCCTGAGTGATTATGAGCCAGACCAGGACTCAGGAAACTTGGGCTCTAGTCACAGCTCTGCCATAGACTATCTGGGTGATCTCCAGCAAGCTATATATATACTAGTAAATCAAATGTACCTTACAGCATTTTCAGGCAGTAAAGTCACCGGGCATGGAATCATATCTGTGGTAGTAAACCACTCATAATTCCCAAAAAAGTGCAGCTTCATGCAGTTTCTACTTATGAATGACCCCTGGATCATCCATGGCTTGGAACTGAAATACAAATTTTAAAAGGCCAAGCCTCATGCCAGTGAACTTGCATGCAGTTTATTAACATTACTGCATCTGTGCACATTCAAATTTACTAGGACACCACAGCCTTGGTTGCTGTCTCTATGTCTCAGCTGACAGTCTTGGAGAATATTCAGGCTCCTACTGGGGTAACAAGGGGAACATGACTACCTCCTTTCTTCTTTTACAGTCCTTTGTTTTGATGGGAAGGGACCTTAGTTACATGGCCTGAAGCAGAAGGAAGCTGTGGGCACTCCAGCCAGGTCCTTCACTTAGATTAGGGCAATCAAGGGGCCAGTACAGCTTTACAAATTACAGTTCACTACCCTTTTCTGTATTTATAAAATGAAGATAACAGAATTTACTGACTTAGAAAATACAGCATTGAAGTTAAAAAGAAATATTCAATAGTTGCTGTGTTAGCCAGCACTGTGTTTTCACCTTTAATTTGCTTCTGGATTTGTGGAATCATCCCATATGGGCACTTTATTCTAAATTGTACATTACATGTTTCTCTTACAGTCAGCTCTCCAATACACAAAGTAATAGGAGGAAGAAGATCCATGTCTTTCCTTTGTCCAAGCTAATACCACATGGATGGTGACCAGATGAACCATTCACTGATCCCCTATGCTTTGGCCACTGGTTGGGATTATGTTATACTTCTGACAACTGTAGAAAAGCAAGAAGTAGATGAAGTGAGGTTGGACTAGATGACTCCCTGTGGCTACAAGATAATCCATTATGTGACTCTAATCTGGGAATCTAGGAGAATTTCAAGACCCTCAAATACCTGGATCCTGCCTTACTTCTTAGTAGGACAAAAAGTCTACTTCCAACAGCTGCTCACATGATCATTGTGGGCCAAAAAACTCTAATGTGCCAGTCTTTCTTATCTCTCATACATTCTCTGTAGAAGCAGTGTTCAGGGTATTCAGCATTTATCTGGTGGTGTTTATTAATCAGACATTAGAATAGACAAATCCAACAACAAGAATTCCCTGTGAAGAAGGAATAGTGTTAAATGTCCATTCACTGGCTTTGGTACAGTAGATTTTAGACCCACCAACGGAGCCTGTTTATTTTATTTTTGTCTCTTCAGCAGGCAGGTGGCTTTTGTTTGCAGAGATGTGCTTTGCTTTTCCAATTTTTGAAAAACACCCAGAGCAGAGCTGAAAGAATCTCATTTTGCACTTCAAGATACGGAGTTATTATTTGATATTTTCAAATTCAGATCTTCCTAAAATGCCTCTCTTTTGGATTCCATAGGACTGCAAGAGCAGTGCAGCCTGCTAAGTGAGAGATTGATGTAATTTCCCCAGCTCCTGCACTTTCTGGCTGTCATCCTCACCCCATTTCTACCACACAGATCAAACCCACACATTCCAGTATCTTTTAAAGGCTCTCTGATAAGGCTATGCAATGAAGTTTTAAGATACAGTGGTGCTACTGAAGTCACAAGAGACCTCCAGAACCTTCAGAAATTTGGCAAATCTGACTCCTAGAAAGCAGCCACTTTCCCTGACTCTTGAAATCTCACAGATTTGAATTTCTATGAATGTAAAAGGGAGATGCAGTGAAATTCAATGTCTTTTTCTCAAACACATTGCCATACTTTGCAGAACAATCTCCCATATATTATTTAAAGGTAGAATTTTCCTACAGTAATGGATTGTCTCTCTCTTCAGTTATGGTGCCTGCTATACTTGTCTCTGCTGCTTCTTTACTGACCTCTGCCAAGGTCTTGAAACACACTGGCAAGATAGAGTCTAGTGCTGCCTGCCATTCACTGAGTATTCTGAATTCTCATTTTTGCCTCTCACTAGAGCTCAGTGGTCTTTGTCCCCTGACTGTAAAATGAACCTCAACTAATTTGTTAAGTCCTATATAATATGAAGGAATCAAAGCTCCACTGAAATTAGGACAGTAATCATAAAGAATGTTGGTAACAGAGGAAGTTGTATTTAGGGTATTTTCAGGTAATGCTTTCACCTTGTGAGTTGTGCTATGGTATAAACTATCTGGTTACAGCTGAAGATCTCAGGTATTTCTGCAATTTCGACAAAAAAATTCCCATCTCTTCCTATGTTCTGCCTTCAAGTCAGTAGCATCATCTTTTTTCCCTGCTTTTTACTCCTCTAAGTTGTTAAATAAAGGTTTGCATTTCTGACATTAGTATTCTGGCCCCAAAGCTCACTCTCCATTGTAATCGTGTTGTCAGGGAGGTTTGCTGGAATCCCACACCATGTCAGTTCCAGCCCCAGCTCAGTAATTGTGTTTCTTAGTTCTCTTCTGTGTCAAGCAGAACAGTTTTCCTGAGTAAACACTGTTCCCACTTCTGGTTCTTTATCTGTACATACCTTGCTTCAAAAACTTGTTTGAAATCTGCATAAACAGCACATTTTCGGTAGAAATACCTTCATCAGAATAATGATCATTTGCATGTTAATAGCTCTATCTCTGTAGGTTGTTGTTAGTTGTTACTGGTCTTGCTTGTTACAATGAATGCAAATCCTTTTTTTAGTCCTAATCTTAATTGCAAAATGATTGTATTTTTCCATAATTCCCTATATTTCAGTAATTTTCATCTATATCAAATATGATTTCTTGACATGCTATCATCTGCTTTGTCTTTTATGCCTAGGCTCTGCACATGTTTCAATGGACTTGCTAATTATCAAAGCAATTTGGGTTTTGAATGGAAAATGGGCCCTTAGCCAATTCTTCCCCACCAAACTTTGGTAAAGAACAAAATGAGACTTGAACTTTGAGTCTTGACTCTGCTTCACCCTCTTTGCTCTTCATCCTTTCAGCTGTATCTGACAGTTTAGTGACTGACCTGGCAAAGTGCTGCTGGCATCATCATTTACACTCTGGGTGAGTGAGGTTGCTGGGGTGGATAGTTCCCTGTCACCATCCTTTCAACATCTGTGGCCTTTGCAGCAGCAAATACACGGTGTTTAATATATGCAGCAATGCAGAGTCTGTGTTTTAAAGGGACCGTACTGAAAAAAATTATGTTGTTTCTGATATTGTTGATGAGCTACTGCAGACAAGAATTTTGTCTATGGAGTTGCATCGGGCAAGATCTTTTCCAACACACCATGCTGTAAGGGCTCAGTTCTATAAGCATCGGGAAAAGGTAAATATACATAAATGTGACTCATGAAAAGTCAAAATGCAGAGGGGAAAGACACTTGAATTCCTTCCTAAGAAATGCTAAGTGAAGAAATATGGTCTTTACCCTAAACCTCCTAGGAACTTAGCTATTCCTGCTTATCATTCCTGGTTTTGAACATGAACTTTGCAGAATCATAGAAATTCTGTTTGGAGGCATCCTCTTGAGGTTTCTTGTCCAGCCTCCTTCTTGGTTGTCCTTTTTGGTTTTGGAAATACCTGAGGGTGCAGTGCAGTGACATGCAGGAAAATGTGAGCTGGTCTGTATTATTTCCTAAATACTCTCAGCTCTCAGATCTGGAGCCATCCTTTTTTTATGACTACTGACTCTATACCAGATCTGTGCAATGGCAGGGTTGGCCCTTCTCAGCTTGAATAGGGGAAACTGCCCTTTCCTATCTGTTCTGTGTATTTGTAGACCAAAATGACTGCAACAAAAGCCTACTGTAGGTCAGGGGCCTGTTATGACAGGCTCTGTGCATACTGTCATGAGTGGTGCTTGAGAAAAGAACTTCCTGAAAATAAATGAAAAAGCTCTGATATGATCTTTATCCAACCTTGTGAGTTTGTGGTCTGCTCATTTTGCATTGAAGAGAATGCTAGACAATATATTCTACCTCAAGGAGAAATGTCAATATACACTCAGATTCCACAGAAGAGTGGAGCATTATTTAATCATTGCAAATTACAAAGTTTGTGTGACTTGAAATTGGCAGTACCAGTTGCCCAAGATGACGTAAATCTACTTTCTGACTGATCTTCCATCCTAAGCTGGAAGCCCTTCTCACACTGTCTTTAAAGATTGAAGGCCTTTCTCCTGAACTCAGCATATCCAGGTACTGTAGAGGTGTGTAATTAGGGTGTATGTAGGGGTGGAGGGTGGGGTGTTTTGTATTAAAACAACCCTTTTTTTTGGCTTATAGGTCATTGAATTGTAGGAGAACTGGGACTGGTCTTTTCCTGAAGGGTAGGAGATATTTTCTAGGATGCAATTCCATGTCTACAAAATTGGGTTCATTTGTCCAAAGCAGAGCTTTTCAAAATGCCCTCTGGCTTCATTGCTCTTCCAGGGAAAGGCAGCCCTCATAAACAGATAAACTTGTGGCAATCAAAAGATTTTAATGTATGCAGTTGCACGTACAACTTGTACATTCATTCTGCCTTACTGTTCACAGTGTGAACCTCAAAACAATCTGCTTCTCTCATAGTTTCTTTAGAGCAACAGGAGGAGAGAGGCTCCTATGTGACAGCAACTTAACCAGTGAGGTAGGGAGGCTATAAGAAAATTACCTTATCCAATATGCTTGCCTACCCCTCATACTGCAAACCCATTATGTTGCACAAAGTCCATGAAGGTGTTTATTTTCACATGCTACAGCATAGTGCTGGCCATCTTTCTTTCTACTGGTGGATGGAATACATGAAAGGAAAAATAAGTCCCCAAGCTGCCAGCAGCAGGCAACTTGAACTTGCAACGTTCCCCATCCCTGGTTAGTCATGGTGAGGGAGTGAAGTTTTCTCTGCTTGACCTCCCAGTGATACAACATGCACACAGCTCCTCTTGTGCTGACAGCTGTGAGCTGTCTTCCTTGTACTGCTTGATCCAACATCTACTTCAAGTGTAGATCACTCAAGTGAGTAGGTAAGACAGCTTTCTCTCCATTGGCTCAAAGGCCTAATGGAAATAACATCCATTGTGGACATACGAACTCCAAGCTCCAGGCTTTTCTCTGCTTCACTTTACTTGAACCCCATCCTTACTTCTGACAAAAGCAACACGCAAGGTGATGCTGCCCTTTAAGATCCAGTGTTCTGGAGCTCAAAAGGTAAGTGAGTCATAGTAGGAAACTCTCAGACACCAAGAAAGGTTCTCTACCAAGAACAGAATCTTACAGAGAAGAGGTTCACACTTGTGTTCAGTTTCACATAGTTGTTGGAAGGAAGATGCTCCCTTAAGCTGCCAGGCATGCTATTCCTACTGTAACCCAGTTACACCACTGATGTCTTCAGGATGAGAGCTGACTCCTGTAGAGCTCTTCATCTCCCTCAGTGACCCAGAGGGAATCCATGTCAAGTTTGAGCCTCAACAATTCAAGAAGTATATGGAGAAGCTGGGGAGGATCTAGTGGAGAAAACTACTGAGATAATTGTGGCCTACGGTACATGTCCTGTGAAAACAGATTGAAGGATGTAAGCTTTTGTCGTGTAGAGAAGAGGAGGTTAAAAGGGGAGCAAGAAGCCTGTGGCACTTGATGTATAATTTCTAAGAAAGAACCAACTTTTTATAAGTAGCGGCAGTAGACAGTATAACACCAGCAACAGCCATAAGATGTGGCTTGGGAGGTACAGATGGACATTAGGAAAGACTTTTCACTGGGAGGGTGGTGCAGCAATGGCAGAGGGGTCCTGTGATTTGTGGGGTCTTCTACTTGGGGGCTTTGCAAGGCCATCTTATGTGAGCTAGCATGGGAACAGCCAGATAAACTCATTGGTCTCCTTTGCAGTGAGCAGGGATTGAACCTAGTAGGAGGTGTAGCCTTAGGACTTGCTCTAAAAGATTTTTTTTAATTACAGAAAGTTTATTTTAGGTCTTTGTGAGGTCATCTCTTCCTGCCTTGCCTATGCTTCTTTGGTGATCTTTTTTTCATAGGGCAGCTCTGTCTGCATGAGGAAGCTACATCTTCAGAGTAGTACTGCTGTGAGCATTTGTGGGCGTAGGACTGCTGTTGAGGGTTTAGTGCAGTTGTTGGGAAGGATTGGAACAGATTGGTGCTGTGTGAAGCTGATGTCACAGGCTTTTATCGAATTTGGTCATAGTGGGATCTAAAAGTTTTATCAGCATGAATTTGGAATGGTTGTTTCACTTATAGCTGGGAAAGTAGAAAATGAACAGTGCACATAAAAACTTATTTTATTCCTTCCATAAGTCTGTCTCCAAACTTCTGGTACCCACTGAGAATTGTTTCTGCAATTATGGAAGGTAAACTAGAGTGCATATGATGGAAAAGATCACCACTCCTTTGGAGGGTCCTTATGGAGGAGTGATGAAGCAAGAATGGAGAGGTAAAATAATTACAAAGAAATTATGCTGAGAAGAGATCAATAACCTGAAAATTGCTCATGTCACTTGACGCCAGAACAGATCTGTTTAAAACCTTTCCCTCTATAGAGGAGTAATCTTGAAATTGACCCATTCTGCCTAGTTTATTCTCTTCATATAAAGCAACAGTAAAATTATTGAAAAGCAATGCTGCTTTTTGTTTTTTTTTTTCAGCAAAAGGGTTGCAGTCAGCTCCTTTTCACACAGATTCCAACAACTAGAGCAAGACTTGGAAAGACCTGCCTGTGATCTCTTCCATAGTATAAACATTAAATACAGCTCTTCCAAATGGGGAATGATCTAACAAATGAACTCCCCAGAGAGTGATTGCAGGGAACTCTTCCAGAGATTAAGGCAGACAAGCACATAAAAGTGATTATGTTCTGTTACCTTGTGAGGGTTGTGGATAATGCTGGTGTACAGATAGATTGTGACAGAAGAGGCAAATGGATTGGGAGAGGTGGAAACAGAGAACTACAAAAAAAATTGTATGATGGAAAGCTGTGAAAGAAGATGGTGGTGTCCTTTCCCCTGGAGGCTGAAGAGGGTTTTTAGATGAGAAGGGACATAAACTCACCCATCCACACAGTGTGGAGCCCACACTGAGAGAATTTGCAAGCTGGGAAATTATTTTTTTTATATGTTAGGAGGTTTTGCTTTATAATGTATCTAACTAATTTTCTGCCATCATTCTCACCAACTTGCTTGTTCCACTGGAAGGCACAAGTCCAGCAGAGCTTATAACAGTACAAAAGGATAAGAGCATCCAAGGACACAAGCCAAGTAATGGTGAAGGATTGCCCTGGAGTTCCCAGAGCAGCTGATGAGATGCCAGGGTGTGTTATTTTAATTCTATAACAATGACTTAGTCCCTGTTCATAGTTTCTTCTATTCTTTCTCTGGCTCATTTCTTCATGGAAGGATCATTGAAGAGTTACACATATAGATTTTCAGTTATCTGCAGTTCCACCTGTTTGAAATTGCTTGATTCCCTTACATCTCTTTTGAAAAAATTTAAATTGATATTTATTTTGCTTATTGTAAGACAGTAAGAGGTGAAGTCTGTGCACTACCATTGCACATGTATAGCTTCTCTTTCTGTGTGAGACTATTTGGTTAAAGCTGGTTGTATCTTGCAGGAATGCTTTTCAGTCATGTTCATATTTCATCCTTGGCTTTTATATAGGTCAGTATTTCCGTTGTAGCTTGGTTTGAATTCTGCCAGCTTCACATTGTTCTTGTTTAAACAAAGCCTGTAGTTTTCAAATTTACTTCAATTCTCATTAGGAAAAGGCAGAGCTTTCAGTACTTATTAAAGCCTAATCTAAACAGTGTAAATAGTACCCAACTCAAGAGTCTGTAGGGAATGAGAAGGATGCATTCATGAGTAGGATGATGAGGTCAAGCAGATCAATTAATAGTCCTGGAATTTCCACATGAACTACTTATGGTACTATTTTTTTAAAAAAAGACAGAGTTTGCATTTGCTTTTCAGAAAATACTTTTTATACTGAGACATCCAAACTCCTCAGATTTACTTCTCTAGCTGCTTACTTCACTTCCTTAAAGCGGGATAGAGGCCAAGGGCTGGATTTCCAGAGGTATTCAGGCATTTCATGATGCAGATAAATACATAGTGAAATGCTAAATACCCCTCCATTGGTTGCTCACTTTTCAATTAAATCAATGAGGATTAGCTAGGCATGTGCGTTTGAGATTAGTGCTTTGTGATTACCCCCATCATTAGGCATCATTTAAGTCTTTTCAAGAGCTTTGTCTGTGCTTCCATTTCCACTCTGCAATTCAGACAATAGCTTTTCTTTCCCTTGCTACCCTATTCAGAGCATGGGTATGTTATAAATAGGGTCGTAGAGAGTCTCTTAAGTGAAAATGCAATAAAAGCCTCTCTGGAGCAGCTCAGAGTTTCCTCCTGGGCTTCAGAGTTTTGCAGAGTGGAAGAGCAAAGTAGTCGATGAGATGACTGAAAAATGAGAAAGGACAAGCATATTCCAAGCCATCTGTTCCTTTGGAAAATGGAGCCTGTACAGGTTAACACCTGTTTCCATCTACTCAACATGATGCTAAACATATCTTCAATGGTTTTTGACTGAATGATATCCCAGGTGCTGTTTCTGGATATATTGAGACATTAAATATATGCAAATATTGCATTTTTCCCTTGTTCCAGCTTCAAGTAAGAGTAGGAACCAGTTGACTTTGCCCAGGCCTTCTGAATGTGGTGGTGTTTGAGAAAACCTTCTGCTCTAATACAGTGGCATCACTGGCCCTCTGCAGACTGAAGAGGACATTGCCACTTGGCAATAGAGTTGCTTATATGAGAAATTTTCATCACATGAGGTTGCAAAAGGAGTGTGAGTTGATATCTGAGCAGTGCTCTTTGTTAGCACACAGTCTATAATTGCTCATAAATTATATATAGATGGATTAAAGATTTAATAATAGATTTATAAGTAAAATATATAGAACTTTCAACAGAGAGTGAGGGCAAATAAGAGAAGGCCAGAAAAAGGTTGCAGTTCTATCTAAGCTAAAAATAATGATAAGAACAGGATTAATGATGCAGTGATATGTCATAGTTGGTGGCACAATCTGTATCTGGTTTCTAAGGCAACTTTTCAAAGCTGGAATAGAACTTTTCACTTTTTAGGTCAGAAAGACCCTTTACTCAAATATATATATATATAAATGACATCATCATTCTACTTACACTTACTCAGAGTCACTTGTGAGCCTCCCTCAGAAATGAGTTACCATGGTATGGTATCACATGTCCAACTACACACTGCTGAAAATTAAAACTAACCTGGCTGAGTGCATGTGGTTTTGGAAGTCAATGATCAGTGTTCTTCTCAGAACATTGCTGCATGGTCCAGAGAGCTGTTGCAAGAGGTAAGAGTGATGAAGTCCTTCATCAACACAATTCTGGAAGAAGGAGTTGCTATGAACACAGAAATATGAGGGCAGGATTGGAAAAGAGTTAGGAAACTTTCTAAAAACACTTCGCCATCTGATAGATTCTAGAGGCCAAAACTGCGCTCTTTGGATGCACCTTTTTTGAGCCAGGAATAAGTCAGCCCTTCTAGTGCGTGTCTGGTAGTTTTCAGAGAGAGAATTAATCTCATTATAAACAGAATAACTTACTCTCTGTGTATCTTACTTCCTTACTGCTACCAGGGATTAATGTCTGGGGGTCTCCTGATGGGCACTGAGATTGTACTGTGTTAGAAAAGGGAAGGAGGCAAAGTAAAGCACATTGTAATGCCTCATCTCCCAAGGCAGGAGAGAGAAAGGAGGGAAATGAATGGCGGAATTAAACTTGCAAACAAGAGGGAACATGGGAAAATTGAGCATTACTATATTAAACTTCAACACTGGTGAATGCCTGGCTGAATAACCAACCCACGTGGGGAGGGAACTAAGATGTAAAATAATGTGTAGTCTTCACACACACCCCCCACCCCCGAAGGAAAAGACAAAAAAATCCTGAGCTTTAAGGCCAATAAATGGTCATGGATATAAACAGCTTAATTCTGCTGATAAAAATGGGAAATTCTCTTTCATTTTTGGTAAATTAGAATATGAAAGCAATTATGTCCATGTCCATTCCAATATATTTTGGCCACAATGAATGATTTGATTAATGAGATGAGCATGAACTAACCCTTAAATCCTAAATCCATTTATTTCTGTAAAGTTGGATTCACACTAGAACCAGTCTACCTTGCTATTTGGCATCATTTAAGAATATGTGAGAAGAGCCACACAAGTAAGATTAAGCTTGAGATAACTTGCCAAAAATATAAGTGTGCCTTCTCAGGTTTTTGTTTTTTGAAGCTGAAATTTCAGGGACTGTTATAGAATCTTTAGATTGCACTCTAACTCTGATTAAATGTCAAACTTCCATACCTTCTCAATTCAAATGCTGCTTCCTTGACTTCCCCCTACATTTCATCCAGATTTGTTAGTTGTTCCTGCAGAATATAAACTCAATTGAAATGTTGCAGATCACTTAGCCAAGTGTTGTTAAGTTGACCCTCCGTACCCCAGAAGTACTGAGTATTATTAAATGTTTAGAGTCAGGTTAGGCAGTGGTGCATGGAACCCTGTGTGTATGTGCTCTAGATCTGATACTGCTCAATGTTTTCATTAACATTTTCACTGGAGACTGGAATGGAGAGTATGCTAATCAAATTCATATGCAACAGAAAGCTGGAAGCAATCACCAATGCATTGGAGAATAGGGTTAGCCCTGGGTCCGACTATGATGAATTCAAGAAAGAAGCCGAAATCAATAAACTGAGATTCAATAAGCACAAATGTAAAGTAGCTCACATAGGAAGGGATAATTAAATGCGCAAATGGAAAATGGAGCTGTCTGTAGGCAGCTAGTGTGGAGGGAGAGACAAAAAGGTTTTGTTCCTTAAACCAAATCTAGGAAGACAAGGAATAATTTTTATTCCTGGTAGTGAACAGCCAATAGCTCCAAAAATTAGCTTCATGCTCAGATCCAGCTTTTAGCTTCACATGAGCTTGTCACTGATGATGCGTAATTAAAGGTGAAAAAAAACAATCAAACCCAAAAGCACCAGCTCAGCCTTTTCTGTTTTAGACAGGAGAGGTTAGCTCATAGGTAAAGGAATTGCAAGGTTTTGTTTTTCCTCTCTTTATCTCTCTGTGACCTCTTCTCTAAATCTCCCTTCATCTTCACATTCTCCACACATGGTGTGGACTGTCAGAGATGCAGGTCTGCAAAACTGGGCTGACATCTCTTTTTTCCATGGACAGCTCTCATGACAAGCATCTCAACCTGTCATGCATAGCCCCTGTTAGCTATTTTGTTGTTTTATGTCAAGAACCACACGCTCTGTTATAGATACAGATTTCTACACCTGGGTTTCTATGCTGACGAGAGTGGTTGTCAGTCAGAAGGAGAGGTGTGTGTAGGCTGCAGGAGTTAATGTCAGCATCTCGGTGTTGTGAATTGTAGGAGGAACTGTGTAAAGCCCTACAGATTGCAATAGGAAAAGGTTGCATGGGACAGTACTCTCTGGAGGCAACATGGCAGTAAGGAGGGGAATCTAGTTGCTTCACTTGAGGCAGGGTAGTGATGGAAAACATGATGAGAATACCAGTCTGTGGTTTCCCTGGTGAGGTTTGGGGTACTTTGACAGATTGTCTGATAGGATTTGCATGGCCTTGCTCACTGTGTGCCTGTCTGGGGCCTTCCCTGTCACTATGTGTCAGATAGAGTGGCTCTACAGAAACTTTCTTTGCAGGAAAAATATTTGCCATAGTGTTTGAAAGGAAGCTTGAGATTTTTCAGCAGTACAATTAACTTCTCCCATTTACCCTGACTGAGCTGTCTTGAGTCATACCCAAACCTAGGACTCATTTTCTGAAGTCTTTTTCTCTTCCCAAGAGCCGATCAGGACTAAGCACTCTGCTAATCTATCAGATATTGCTGTTCATGGAAAGAACTAGATAGAAAACATCAGTGGGTTGCCAAATGCATCTATACCAAAGGTCAAAAGCATTCTTCAAACCAGAAGCTGTGATCTTTTGAAAGCTGTTAATGCCCATGTTCCCCTATTAAATCCAGTCAGGCTCTTTCACAGAGTGCACTTTCTTCAGGCTAAGAGCTGATTTTATTTCTAGTCTCCTGATCCTTCCCCTGTTAGTCTTGGACTAGAGATTTCTTTCTGAAAGCACACTTGCTTCAAGGAATCACAGGTCTGAACTCTTAAAACAGGGTTTCTTGAGAGACAAAGCCAAAATTACTCTTTATTTGTATGCTTGAAGCTGTTAAAGAAGACTTTTTTTTTGGGAGCTGCTTTAAGACAAGTGATAGTTAAGAGACAAGGAGGAGCTGTCAGTGTGTTTGGTGCATTTAGCAGTTTCAGGGTTTTCTGGCAGGGGGGGATGACAAATTGCCCTTTAGAGATGTCAGATACTGTGAATCACCTTGACCTGAAATCTTAAGATCGGAATTTGTCTCAACAGAAACATCTTTATTGTAGAATTGCTCCTGCTGAGGTCTCTTGCCACATCAAAGGAGGTTTTTGACTAGTTAAATTTAGCATGGCCAGTGTGAATAGGATGAGACCATGCTTTAAACATGTCTCACATCTCTGTGTTTTTCTGTCTCTCTCCTCTCAAACCCCTCAACTTTACCTCAGCAGTAAACAAATGGAGAGGTGGTAGTAAATTGCACTGGGATGCCGTGCTCCTCCTTCCCGTATAGAATCTCATCTATAATGGCGTATAATCTCATCAATGTGTTGTTTTTAAAGTTAAATTATAGGAGTAACTGGCCCAGGATGATATTTTATTAGTTTAGTACCAGTTTCATGCAGCTATCAATGTACTAGGCCATTATGTATCTAGAGTGCTTTTATCTCCAGCCATATCCTTCCCATGTAATAGCCTGGAGAGCACAGTAAAAAATATAAAATATCAGGGCAGTTCTGAGGTTGTATTTAGATCTGGTGTACAATGGAGTTGGCACAGAACTGCTTCCAAAGTCAGGTCATAGAACTGCTTCCAAAGTCAGGAATAACAAACAGTTGCTTCTCTCAGTATCCAGCAGTTCCTGTGAGTGGCCAGGGATGTTACTGTACTGCTAAGGTGGCAGACACAAGATGAGTTCAGGTTCAGGATGCTGCAAACAAATTGAAGTAATGCAGCAAGTAATGCACAGAGAAGATGATCTTTTGCTTGATGAGCAACAGTCCCATGGGGCTGTCAGCAGGGAGGAGGAGGCACAGGACATACTCATTGATAAGAGTAATTCTGGCATGTCTGACTTGATTAAAACCTGGTGGCATAAAGCACTTGATTATAACGTTTAAAATGTGACTGGTCATTAAGGAACGAGAGAATGAATAATAGGGCTGGAATGGTACTTCGCATAAAGCTGCTTTTAGCTTTCACAGTTGTTGGTAAGTCAAAAATCCAGGGTCGTGCATTGACGCAGACAAGTGTCAAAGCCTAAGAAGAGGGTGACCTGTCAGAATGTGGCTGGAGAAATAAACTAAACTTATTAAGAAATATTCCTGTGTAGGGAAGAAAGCTGGCCCAGAGTAGCTGTTCCAATGTTGTGCTTACAGACTTGTGCTGGGGCTGTGATAGACCGTTTAGCAGTACAGCTGATTATTGATCCAGTCCTAGGACCACCTCCAGGCACTGTTTAAGTTAGGAATATAGTTGCACCCTGACAGCCCAGCCAATCCTCCCTCACAACATTGCTCCCCAACATGCCTATCTGAATGCATGCAAAGCAGTTGAGGCGTTAGGAAAGATATCAGTGTTGAACATTGTCTGAAAGTCTTATACAATCATTATTATAATTTTGGGGAAAAAAGCTCAGGTTATGTATTTCAATGAAATATAAAGCATGAGACAAAGGCAGACTCAGATGAAGAAATGAGTGGGTGAAGAGAAAAAAGAGAGATAATATTGTTGCTCATCCTGAGAGACAGAGATGCCTGAGAAGCTGAGGACTAGCAGTCATTGTTATTCCTTTGTGAGCATTACAGTTTTAGTACAAAGAGAGTTTTAAGGAACGCAGTGAAGGAGCTTTACAAAAGTTTCGCAGAGAAAGCTCAAAGGTGCCGTTGAAAATATTTGAGATCTGGTGGTGTCTGTCAGTACTGTCCATCAGACATGGGAGCTGACCTTTCACTAGGTGTTCAGAGGTGATGCTCAGAGGAGGGTAAGCTGTAAAAGTCTTGACAGCAAAGACAACCAGCTTATGTTGCATGAAGTAGAGGACAGGAATCCAAAAGAAACATTCAGAGAAAAGTACAACATACTCCAAATGACAGGAAGAGAACGTGACCTTTGTCTTTTTGCACTGATTTGAGTCAGGCAAGTTTGCAGTATTAAGGCCAGGAAAAGGATGTTATTGTTAATGAAAGGGTAGGCTGATATATGCCTTGGCAGCTGTTTCGGCTGTAGTAAAAATGGATCAGTAATTCATGCCTTAGGCATGGTTTCTAGCAAAAGTCCATGAGATTTTTACAAACCCCAAAGGTGAGGACTCAGAAAGATGTTTGAACAGGAGATAGTGCATGGGTTATAGATCAGAGGGATGGCTGGCCAGGCTGATTGTACAGTCTGCTGCAAGGCAAAGAGCATTTTTATGTTTTGGAGGGGAGGCTTTATTTTTGCCCATGTTGCCCCATTGCTGCTGTATTCCAGCTCAGCAAAGCATTCATTTGCATTTCTTTTGAGGAAGTGTAAAAAAAACTTGCATCATGTTCATGTAATGCCAGCTCTTTTTTAGAGGTTCCATATGGGGCATTTCCAAGGTGTGATGGGAAGTTACTGGAGTGTTTCCAAGGTGGGAGGGGAAGTCAGCAGAGTGAACTGAAGTATGAAATGTAGAAAAGGTTTCAGGAACCTGTTGCAGATGGTTTAGGCTGGAACAGGGTAACTCCACTATGACGTTGGCGAGGTCTTCTTGAGTTTATTAATAACTGTGATGGCTATTGAGTAATGCTCTCTAAGGATAGACATTTGAAATATATAGTCCTTGGCAGTTCATGTCAAAGAATTGATTGAGGGGGTCTCCAACTCACAGAACTTAACTTTAAATCTTGGTGGAAGAGTAACAGAATTTTATAAGAATGTTAATGTTGTGCTGGATTCAAGACAGAAGAGCCAGGATGACTTGAGTGACAGTAGTGCAGTTATTTTGAAACCATTCCAGAAAAAAAGAATGCAAATTTCATATAGAAGCCAGTGACTAAAGAATAAGACGTTAAGAATGTCATTAGCACTAGTCAACACAGATTTAAGGAAAATAGGATTTTCAAACAAATCTGCTTTTTTTTCCCCCTGTGGAATTACAAGTCTAATTCATAAAGATGCCTTTAGATTTGGACTTTCCTAACATGCTATAATATCTCATGGTGTTCTGATTAAAAAGTAAACACTATGAAATAACAATAAAATATAGATTAAATGAGTTGAGAGAAAACTAAATGATAGGCCTCAAAACTCATGTGTCAATGGGGAATTATCAGCAAATGGGAGTGTTCCAGAATGGATTCTGAGAAATCAGTACAAAGCCCCATTTTATTCAGTGTTTTCATCGATGATCTGGGAGTAAATGTGCTGATAAAAAGGGTGGATACACGAAGATTATTAGAAGGATACAAAAAATAATGGCAGTAAAAAAACTAAGGCGTGGATTCCTCAGAAAGGCTGCATGCCTTCATACAAGGGTATGTAGCACACCAAAAATTAATTGGGTATTCAGAGCAGCAGAGCTTGCTCTCAGATGACAGGAAAGCAAGTATAAGATACTCTGCAAGTGGAGCTCAGATTCCCAAGTGGTGCAATTGTGAAAAGGGGCCACAGAAGTATGAACACAGCACTAAGAAAATGTAATGCAAACTGGTTTTCTCTCTCATATGGCATTGTTGAGTCCAGTTCAGAAATATTGTTTTTTTGTGGTATCCACATTTTCACAGCATGATGCAGCATTGGATACAGGAAAAGTCTGCACCATTACTTTGATGGTTGGAGAAAATGACTTGCCATGAGACTTCAAGATCATTCAAATTTATCTGAAAAGACTAAGGGGGGGGTGGCAGGGACTTGATCAATACACAGTATAATTTTCTTAATTTAGAAAAATAATGTAGGTGCTACAGAATGTTTTTATCTAGTAGAGAAAGGCATAGTGAGGACCAAGACATGGAAATTGATGTCAGACCAATTCAAATTAGCCTCAGCCTTTCTAAAGTGAAGGTGATCAAACACTGAAACAAACTCCCTTAGGACATGCTAACTCTTCATCACCTTCAACTCAAGACTGGATACCTTGCTAAAAAATAATAAATTAGATAGGAAAAATTCACTGAGCTGAGTACAAGGATAGCTGGGTGAAGATGAAAGCCCTGTGACATATAGAAGGCCAGGAGGGATTGTTTAAACCTCTGCTCTGACCTTACAACATATGAATCTACCAAACCTCATCTCTCCTAGAATGCTTTGCTTATTCCTTGCATTTCTCTTCTGCCATCATATTTCTATTGTAGAACTGTGTTGTACAGGCACTGTTACACATGTCAAGCAAAGAGAGGCAAACAACATTGTTAGATAGATCTAAAATTTCTTTCTATTTGTCTTCCTCTGTCTCAACGCTGCCCTTCTCCTTATCCTACCCCACGAATATTGATCGAGAAAACAAAAAAAAACAAAAAAACCAACAAACCAAAGAGATGATGTTTCACTGACTGGGACTAGAACCATTTTGAGAAAGAATTTGTTTACTCAGACATATTGGTCACTTTTATCAGAGAAGTAAGAATAGGAAGCATCTGTGTCCCAGTGCTGCTGAGAAGAGAGTCTCGAACAGAAGATGTAAAAGTAAATGATGGATCACATGAAGTACGTGGGATTCTCTTCTCCTCAGGCTGAGGGCGGATCTCTGCTCCACTGTGGATATCCATGTGCTGCAGGGGCATAGCTGCCATACCATGGTCTGCATGGACCATGGACTGCAGGGGAATCACTGCCTTGGTGCCTGGAGCACATCCTTCATCCCCTTCCTCCCCTTTTTAACTGGCCTTGGTGTCTGCAGGGCTGTTTGTCTCACATGTCCTCTCTCCTTTCTCTGACTGCAATTGCTACTGTGCAGCTTTTTCCCCCCTCTTCTTAAATATGTTATCCCAGTGCATCTTCCACCATCACTGATGGATTCAGCCCTTGGCCAGCAGTGAATTTGTCTTAGAGCCAGCTGGCATTGGCCCTGTTGGACACAGGGGAAGCTTCTGGCAGCTCCTTAGGAAAGGACCCCCCTGTAGCCCTCTGCTAGCAAAACCTGGCCATACAAACACAGTACAGCTGATGGATGGGCATGTTTCTGTACTCAAATGTGAAACCAACTGCAAAAACACTTAGACAAGTGTTGGGAGCTGGGACAGGAAGTCAGATCAGTGCATGTACCTTTTCTCCTGGCAATGTTGTACATCTTATTCAGGACTTAAGAGCCACTTAGAAATTCAAAGATCTAATTCTCATTCCTTGTACCATTAAGACAGTGCCCTCAGTAAGAAGGCAGCCTATTTGGGTCATTGGAATCTGTCAACTTAGCATAAGCCTCTGTGCAAACAGAAGGCTATTGCTGTGGTTCAAAGATGATAGTTGAACAAGATTTGCAAGTCAGAAGTTTGAAATTCCACAAAGGGAAGATCAAACAGCCTCTTGGTTTTAACAAGCATTTTATTTCTTTAGGGGACTGGACAGTTTTCATCCAGAAAATAAATGCAGAAATTTCATGAAGAAATTAAATGTCATCGTTGATACTTATGACAAAGTGTTATCCCTGACACACACACTGTCAACTGCTAGCTCATCAGCATATCTGGGAATCCATAGAGATGGTTCCTAAGTAGCTGGATTCAGAGTTGTTGTCAGCAAGGATCACACTTGGACCCTATCTCTGAGGAGATATTCTGATTTTTAGGGATAATTTTAGAAGTGGCTTTAAGGCTGCATGTTATCGCTTTAACAGCCCAGACTACAAACTTGAGACCACACACCTCTGAACCTTGTCACATTTAAATTTTGAATCTCATTTCTCTGGCATCACTCCATTTCTAAGGCTGATCTTAAAAAGCAACAACTATCCTCCCCCACCTCCCCTTCCCCAGCCTTTGCAAAACTCAGCCAGGCTAGAGAATGATAATTTTGTATCACAACAACTTCCGAGTTTCTGAATTTTGCTTTTGATCCATGTTGGATTATACCCAAAACTCTTCAAGCATTCTAATGAAGCACAATTGTGTTAAAATGTCTGCTCTTCTTTTGGAATGAAAATGTTAAGTACTTGATTTGGGTCTCTCTGACAGTCTTCCCAAGACTTGAAGTGTTTTGCCTTCCACTAAGAATGACATTTTGACCAGATAAGAGTTGGTTTGAAGTGTTCAACCAACTCTACTTCAAATTCTTCGGCCCTGGCAGTACAGCTTGCAATTTACCTCATTGTTAAATAAATTGTATTTATTGAAACCTCTGCATTGCACTGAAACAAGCTAGCAAGCAGATTCTGAATGTGGCTTCTACCTCTGGTGCTCATCTCATAAGGAATGACCAGGAGGTCTTGTTGCTGTAGGTGTGATGGCGATAATAATCCTTTGCCAAACCACAGTGGACTTATTTGGCTACATTCTTATGTTGATGGCTCGGTGTTGTACATTTTGTGCACAGAAGCTTTGGCTACAGTCCTCCTGAGTTTTAGCCATTGGTCTTTTATACCACGCCAGATGCAACAGTCAGCTTCTTCCAAATAATTTTAAAATGATGCTGCTAAATAACTAGCAGCTGCTACTGTCAGAAATAGGCAAGGAAATGCTGGGTTCCGCTAGGATCCTAAAATGTCAGCAGTGACATCACAGTCTCTGAGACAGGGAAAGTGTCTAGGGTGGTGAAAATGGACAGAAGACAGAATTTCAATAGAAGGACTTAACATTGTAACCTAGCTTGCTCACAAGTACCATAAAAGATCTGTCAAGTGCCTGAGGACATCTTATATAAGATCTAAAATGCCCAAGGTGTCTGCTTTGAAGCGTTGCTGGTTTTGGCAGTTGTACCATTTTGTTTCTTTCATAACTATATTCAGCTTCAGCTTAAAACCATTTTTAGATATTTTAGTCCATATTTCTCATTTTGACAGTCTGTGGCCCAGAGGCTGAGCTATCCCAAAATGACATAGTGTTTAATCAATCCCAAGCTGATTCATGATAATATCCTTATTACAATTTTCAGCTCTTCCTAAAGGCTTCCTGTGTTCAATCTGCCCTGACGGCCCATGGTTGATGTCACTGCGGAGTGGAATCGGGAGCTGAACTCCGCAGTTGAGATGCCAGTGGAAAGATGTAACATTTTGGATAAACGTGTCCCCCATCTGTCTGTCACGGCTGGTATGCAGCTGTGCTAAAAGCCTCCAGCTGCAGCCAGCCAGCAGATGTTTCAGTTCAGGTAGCCGAGCCCCGTGCGGTCGGCGGTGGAGGCGTGGGGGGCGCGGCGCTGTGTGAGGCAGAGCACAAGCACTCTGGTGCCAAGGGACCTCCTGTGGTGCAGGAAAGCAGGGGGAATGTTTAAGTAGTCTTTATCCAAGCTGGATGAGTGCTGTCAAGTAGTTTTCTCAGTTCTTTCACCAATTTGTGTTGATTGCATTGACACTCTCTTGGCATCCATATCCCGTGATTATTCCAGTGAGCACATTTATGATGAGGAAGCTTTGTAGAAAGAGTAGCTTTTCAGGTAAAGCTCACTGGCAACAAATTTTGCATTCACATTTGGCAATACCTGCACTCAAGATTTGCTTTGAGGAGTTAAAGATTCATTCAGGCAAGTGAGGAAACAAACATGGCAAGTGACTCTGGAGTTGCAGCCAAACTGCTCAAGCTTTTATAACATACACCTCACTGGGAGGCTTTTGAATTTAAACACTGCATTTGAAACTTCTGAAGAAAACCACAGACAAATAAATTTCTATCTGGGTCAATTTTAGCTCGCAGAATCTGGTTCTGGTTTGTAAGCAGAAGCATTTGAGGACATATCTCATTTCTTCAATTTTGTGACTTTAAAAGAGGGATGGAAAGGGTTTATTTAAAAAATCCTAAAGTATCATGGAATCATTTGTAGCTGTAAATCTGTTCAGTCTGTTGCTTATCTGAGGGCTAAGTACTTGCAAATTATTTATTTATTTTTGTCAAGCCATTACAGTCTTCTTCCCACTTTTTTACAAATGTGGTTTAGGCATGACCTATGCTCCTTCAAACACAGGCAGGGGCATCATTTGCATCCTTGAGTGTATAGGGTGTGTTCTTTTTAGTAGCATCACTAGAGATCACTTCCTGGCTCTGCCCTTCAGTGATGCAGACAGAGATACTTCCAGCCAAATCTCAGCACCAGCTTCTTCACTGTGGGGCATTGCTTGTCCAGGGTAGAATTCAGTGATTTGGCTTATTTGTTTCCTTTTAAAGACGTGCTCAGTCCCAAGGAAGATTTTTAATCCACTCTAAATTTCCTAATTTCCAAGTGTGATAGTTGAAATACTTGTTAAAAGGCATATGAGGATCAGGTGGTTTTACCTGTTCTGTCCCAAACTTATTGACTTTTGTGTGACTTTCTCATCTGTAAGAAGAAGCCAAAGTAGAGGTTTTTAATCTACTTATCACACAGCCTTAATAAACTACAATAAGTGCACTTCAAGTACTACAAAGTCAAAGGGAAGAAAGGGGCTCCAAAGCCCAAAGAATTATTTTTTTCATGCTAGCAATTTCTCTGTACAGTAATAGGATGGAAGTGCACCTTCCATGGGAGTCATAACTGTCTTACTTCTAATTTCATTATTGCTGATTCTAATTTAATCAATCTCAGTAAACTAGAGGAGATTGAGTGTAGTCAGTCAAACATGTCTTTTTCAAGGAACCCCACACTACCATAAGGAATTGCACAAAGAAATCCACAAGCAGAAACCCTGCCCTGAGATGGACTGTGTTGTAAGGAGAGGTCACATCACTGACATGGTTCAGGCTACAGGTAATGATACTCTTCAGCCTTGGAAAAGTGCCATCATCATTTATTGTCAATGAAACAATATGAACCCCTGTGTCCCAACCATATTTCTGTAGAATGATATTATTTTGCCTCCCTCCTTAAGTCGAGGGCTATGTTCTTCAGGCTCCTTAAATTCCCGGAGAGTGCTGATGTACTATAATAAGTGCTTAACTGCTTCCAGCCCAGCACTGGCTGAAATCTTGGGCTGAATGTAGCAACACTTGGATCCTGGCACATTTTTTAACACAGTATTTTGGGATATTTCGAGGATGCTAAGTGCCATATGAAACGTGTGCATCATTGTCAAGTAAATTGTGTCACCTTGTGAGTTAATTTCTAATTACACAACTATTTTATGTGGCATTAATGAAAAGTAATGTGAAGTTTTTCAGCAAACTATAAATCTAAGTAATATTTTTTGTGAGACCAAGTGATTTATTAACTCTTTCTTAGACCTACTTTAGTGTTGAAGTCATTTTTAATAGTGCCTTGGCATAAAATTGTTGCATAGTTAGTAATTCCATTGACGTACTTATAAGCAACGGTTTTACTTCAATTAAAAAGGCTTATTTTTTTAAGAGAGTATTTGATCCTAGAGGTAATAATAATAATAAAGAGTAACTTACTTCATTGCACATTTTCTATGCTTGATCTGCCTTTGGAAGCCTGTTTGTATAGAGGTCACCTCACCTGCTATTCTTCCTGTACAGCAGCTATTTCTGGGATGGAACAGGCTGTGATTTTTGTTTTTCATTTGCACAGCAACTAATGAAGTTTGTGGGGGGCAAGTGGTTTCAGCATCGAGCTTCTGCCAGATGTTGCCACCCCACAGCAGGGACAGCTGAATGGCCCATGAAGCATCCCCTTCCCTAGAACAGTTTTACAGCCAGCCTGGTAAAGTAAGCTGACATCAATTTGATTCATGCTAATCGAGTGAGCTGTAAAGTGCAGCAGCTGACCCAGGAGCTGTTTGGTTTTCCCTTATGTGGAATCTGAAATCTCTAGGAGAGAGGTTTGATGGAGAGCTGCAGGCCATAATGCCCTCAGCCATCCCAGCTTAATTTGCTGATGCAAGTATGCCAGCACTCTCTAACAGGGCAGGCATTAGTGCAGGAAAAGGAGAATAGCTGAGCTACTTCATCTGCTGAGGGAATGAAAAGAGACAGGGCATACAGAGGCATGGTGGAATTGTTCAGGATGCTGGTGCTAACACTTACACTCAAGTATATGGAAGAATGAAAAGAGAGGTATAGAACCACCTGAGAAGTCAAGGTTTCTAATTTCATCAGCCACAACATGGGCTCTAGCAATGTGCACTTGGAAGACTTTCTGGCTTTGTTTTTTTTTTGCACAGCAGCCATTGTTAGATTCGGTAGTTGCACATCCAGCAAGTGCAGGTGTACTGTTTAGAGCTTTTGCCATTAAGTATTGATACAATTAGGCTAGAGAGGATTTGTAGAAGATTGATGTATTACTGCATCCATACCTAGTTTCTCATCAAAGGAGTTGAAAATCTTCACAGGTTCTTCCAGATCTGAACCTTGGGTCAGAATTTATATGAGGCTTGCCAAGGTCAGGTCATTTACTGTTTTGAAGTTAAAGCTCCTTGCCTGTGGAAGTCACATACCTGAATACAAAATGCAGAATCTGAATGTGAAGAGAGCCTTCTCTGAGTAGAATGATCCCTGGAAACATCTCACCCCAGGAAACATGTAGGCATCATGAGGGAAAGGCTGAAGTCTGTGATTGAGTGTGTAGGGTAAGCAGGGGAGAGATCACCTGTAGGAGCAGCTGCCTACACCTTCTCTTTTATGCTCATTGTAAATAAATTGCATTTATCATTACCCGTACCCTTTGTCTCCAGGCTTCTGAGGTGTTGAAAGCTCCAGTAAAATGGCTTGCCCAAAGAAAACACTGTCACATTTGCATAATATTTTCATAGACACCTAGCTCAACCTGAGCCTGAAGGGAGACAGGGATGTTCCCTACATATTTTATATTCCTGTCCCCAGTTCCCACGAAGCTAACTCTAAATTGTGGTATGGATATGAGTATAATAGAGAGGGAGAGATGGCTGAGAGGTCTGAATTTGTCTGGGGTATTTTCAGACACTCTTAGTTTAAGAAGCAACTTACACCCCATAGAATACTCTGAAATAGTGCTATTTAGAAACAAATCAGCTTCCATTTCACCTCTTTTTCAGTATTCCTTTTCTCTCATTCTTCATTACTAGGGACATCTGCATGAAAACAGTCCTTTTTTTTTTATATCTTGGGAGTTCATCTGCCTCTGCTGATTATTCCCTCCCTCCCCTCTCCTTCTGAAGTCATTATCTTCTGATTGCATTACATTTGCAGCCATCCCACCGAGGACTCTCTTCTCATCAGGATTCTCCAGCTAAGCAAGGGAAAGGATAGGTCAGCTTGTGGAGAGAAAACCTCAGGGAGAGCCTGGCCCCGGCAGAAGGAGTGTTGGGGTGTAGTTTGTGTCACTGTCTCTCTCAGCCACCACCACACTCAGCCACTGGTATTTCTGTAGAGGCGCAATGAACTAAGTCAATCTTCTCCTACAGATGGTACTGGAACAAGAGCTTGAGGAAGTATTTTTCACAAGACGTGTATCTGCTGCAAAATGCAATGTTATTCGTGTCACCTACCCTGCAAATGTTTGCAAGCTTGAATTGAATTAGGGAAACTTTCATTACAGGAGTGGGGAGAATAACTGAAGATGTAAAATCCTGCTAATTTCCCTGAAACCAGAACTGAAAGCTTTAATTACGATAGAGTTACACTCAATCTTGCTCTGGGCAAGTAATATTTGTTTAACTGAAGTGGAACAACTTCCTTAGGAGAAATTGAAGGAGTCCTTTTCACAACAAATGCAACCAAAGTTTGTGTCCTTACTTTGAGACAGAAGGTGGATTTTGTCATGGCCCTACTGTGTTTCAGTTACAGCAGTAAAGTTTTGCCAGTTGGTCATCCTGTGTGATAGAAAACAGTACCTTTCATCTCTTGAAACATCTTAACAGACTTAACAAATGGTGGAACTGTCCTGATGAGTATCATTTAACAGGACAGGGCACAAGCTTAGCTAGGGTCACAAAATGAGCCAATGAAAACACCGAACACAGCTCCCAGATATTCTGTCACTCAGGTCTGCTTTTTAAGATAACACCTGTCAGACAATCTCTATCAATGTTTATCCTGTCCTGAACCCACTGAACTTTGACTGAACCCATTTAGATGTTGAAAACTAAATTAATATCTCTCCAGTATTTTTGTATTCATATTTTCTTCTTCATACTTCCTTCAGCTGGAAAAAGAGTCTCCAAAATAAATTGATAAAATTGTACCTTAAATGAAGAACTTTGGAATTCTTAATGGGGCTCTGCATAGTGCACTTGGGAGACAGCTTTCCTAAGGAATCTTTTTCCACTAGACATATCAGAACATTGGCATTGTTCCTTGTCTCCTTCTGACTATATGCAGGTGGTATCACAAAGACATTGTGTTTGTTTCCGTTGTTCTACCCCAGCTCCTTATTTGAAAATATTGCAAGCAAAGGGAATAGACCCCTCTTATTTCTTGTAGGAAAATTCACAAGTGCTCAAGGCAGCAACTGGGCCATAATGGCAATACAAAGCAAGCGACAGAACAATTTGTAAACTATTTTGTACAGCGTGAGAATGACAACCCCTTCTTCCCAGACAGATGCCTAAGCTGGTCTGTTTTTCCCCAGGAGGCATTGCAAAGGTAATTCTAACAGCTCCAATACATGTGTACACTTTGTATCTTTGGATAGGGGTTGCCAGCAAATATTGAATTTACTTCTAGAATTAAGTGACCATGCAGCAGCATGTTATTGCACTTAATGCTGCTTCTGTACCACAAAGAGTATCAATGATAGAAATCAGTTTAAATGTAGGATGATCTGATTTCCCAGTATCCCATTACAGCTGGGAGCTCTGCGGTGTTACTGCCAAGGGCTCAGCATCTCTAAGTTGACGGGTACATCTGTCTCAGGATGTGTTTGCAAAAGGATAGACAGCACAGTGGGTGGCTGGAGACTTCTGTCCTTTGTTTGTTCCTTAAGGATATGTCAAGGACAAGATCATGATCTCATTTCTATTTTAAATCATCTCGGTGAATTAATTTCAAGAAAGTTGGGGATTTGTGTTGGTTTTGTCCCCATGGGGATTTTCTTGGGATGGGAGTAGAGAGGGTGACTTCAGGAATGCAAAAGACACTGCTTAACTTGAGGCCAAGTATTTATGCAGAATTGATTCCCTGTGGATACTTCCCAGTGTTGATCCATACTTAAAGATGATAAGGGAGCTGGTTAGGTTCCTCCCAGTTGTGTATCCTTTGGGGAGATTAGGCAGAAAATAAGTCTGAAGCCAGTAACAGCACAGCATCTGGTTATCCCAGCACGTATTGTGCTTCATATGCTATGTATTATGTCATAAAAAAAAAAATAGAGAAAGAAAAAATAAAAGAAAATAAAGAGAAACAGCAGAGGAATTGTTGAAGTTAGTCATTGGATTAAATTGCCATTTGTCAATAGAAAATTAATTTGCATTATAAATTACTGCAGCATAACTCTCGGACACATTTTGTCAATGTGTTTCAAATTATTTAATAACAATACTTTTCAAAAAACAAGCACTGCCACTTGTTTTCACCTCACCCCTTTAAAAATCAGTCCATTCGGAGGGTTTCCATCAGTGTAATAGCCAACTCTGCAAAAATTCCAATGAAATAAACTATCACCAGGAGGATTATAATCCATTGCCATAAACAAAGCCTTTTTCTCCTCCCCAATCAATGGCCTGCAGTGTTGCTGCTAATAGGACTGTACACAAGTTGCACAGAAAGGAATTTGTTTGCAGGTTCCTCAGATTTCCTTTCTTTGGTTTTCTTGATGGAGAGGGGGCAGGATAAGAATGGAAGGATTCATAAATTATTTTGCTGAACTTAACATGCATTGCAGAGATTAAATCCTTCAATCTGAAGAATGAGACACATTCAACCTGCACATTGGAGGAAAATTTTCATAGCAGAAATGGGTGAAAGGCAGAAAATAGGAAGGAAACCTCGGGGAATGTGACTGCTGCTTTTATCTGGGACATCATTGCAGGCAGAAAAATGTCTTCATATTTTGCTACTGGTTTACAAATCTAATGCTTTCCAATCTTATCCTTCCCTGTTTCAGCCCTGGCTTTATCCCACAGTTCTTCCATTGTACATTCAGGCTGATTCCCTGCCTTTGCAGCCCTGAGCATCCCACAGGCAGTCTGCCAATGCACCATATTATTTTATTCTTCCTCGTTTTGTAGAAAGTGTAATTTCCTTTAAAAACATGAATAATAATGGATATTTCTTTGTCTTTTTATTTGCAGGTAAGTGGCCATTCCTGCTTTTGTCAGACTGGTGAACAATCAGCAAAGTGCAGCTCTCAAAGGTAGTTTTTGTGGTATGGGTTCTTTCTGAAAACCTTGAAGTATTTTCCTCATTTGAGCACCTCAGTAGGAGGTTTGAGATAGGCAAACTGGGATTTAATTTAACTAAATAATAATTTCTTTTCTTTGATTTTTGTAGTTTAGTCTAGTCCTACTGAGGTGCCTAGAAATAAGGAGCCAAGGGTACAGTGAGGGGAGAGATTGTTCACAGACCTTCAACCACTAGGAACAAAAACCTGAAGGGACCATGGCAGAATAGTTTTTACACCCTCAGAATCATACCATTGACTTCAACACTTGTGAAGTTTTTGAGTCATATACTTTTAGCCTTATACTTTTATTTGTTGGGGGAGGATGTTGTGAATCTAACATATTTTCTCTCTCCCTTTTTCTGTCTTCCCTTCTCTACATAAATGTGTTTAAAATTATTAAAAAGAAAGTAATGACACTGTTTATTTTCAGAAATGTAGAGATTGATCTTTAGGGAAGAAGTCTTAATGAGAAAAGCACTATCAGTCATTGGGGGAAATATTGTCACAACATGAGATTAATTTCACTTTAAATGCAGTGTTTTAAAGGTAATTCCATGGGAAGGAAAAAAGATAATATAAATTGCTTAGATACAGAGAAACCAAATTCACTGATGTGTAAGACAATTTTATAGGTCTCTGATTTGTTGCTGGATAATTTTTGATGCCGAATGGACAGTTATTTTCTAGTGTGACTAAACTATTATCTCAAATGAGTTAGTTGGGCACAGCTCTGAGTATAACCAAGAAATAAATGTAAGCCTGGAATACATTAAGTATCAACATTAATTAATGAGTCTCAGACACATACAGGAAATTGCATTAAACCTCCAACCTTCTGAAAATATCTTCAAGTGGGATTACTGACATAAAGGATTTGATCTAATTATCACTGCTAATTTCCTTTACGATGGTGGTAGCAATGCGGTTGTTAAAAAAGGCACAGTCAAGATTAGTCACCTACAGTCTTAATGTTAATCCCTTATCTGTATTACTAATATTTTAAAATGAAATCTTTTAGAAATTATCACCACTGGTCCTGCTTCACAGTTTGTTCAGTGCAGGCAATTAGATGGCTCAATTATTTCATTCTGATGTGCTGGGGTTTAGCTTTTTATTTTTTGAAGCTTTCTTCTCCTGAAATTGGCATTTTTGGTTACATTTTCTCAGCCTTTTTTGCTGTCTGAAATGCTAGCTGTACACCATACAGTAGGAGGCAGATAGATTGAAATGATTTAGCAAGATGATGTGTTTTTCCCCTTTGGGTTAGCCATTAGAGGTGAGCAAACTCTGTGAAATAAACAAAACCCAAGACAATAGTGATGAGGGGGCAGGAGAGTAATCACAAAAAAAAAACCAAAAAAAAAACCAAAAACAAACCAAATAAAACAAACCCCCACATCTGTAAGATACAGCACCTTCATGTCCCTGATGTAATTTTGTTGTGCTTAGAGTAAACAGTTGTGAGGCAGCCTGTGTTTCACAAGAAGCAGCTCCAGACCCTTTTTTACTGGGACAGTACAGAGACGTCACAGGGGGGCAATGCAAGGTGTGAGCACCTCCCTGCACTGCACAGTGGAGGCAGGGAGATGCTGGCTCCAGTAGCTTCCTGGGGAGCAGGGACTCCTAGAATATCACTCCTCATGCCTGAACAGGCCAAGTTATCTCAGAGGAAAAGCCCATGAGGGCTTGGATGCTCAGTGAGCCCCAGCATCTGCCAGAAGAATATACAGTGTGTAGAAGGTTCCTGAAAGAACCAACCAACTGGGTTGCTCCCAGCCTTCAGCCTTGGAACAGAGAAAGCTCAGCTGACAAGCTGCTGCCTCTAACGCTGACACAGAGAAACGTTACCTCTCTGTGCAGTTCATTATCTGGTACTTGGATCTTAGTGAACAAAGTTGCTGCTGGAGAAATCCCATAGCCATCAATGTCATATTAGACAGCACAACATGCTATCAGCTCATAAATGTCCAACTCATCAACACAAATTGGTTCCTCTGAACAGCAATCCCATGCAGAGATCAGTTTTCCCTTGATGCTCCCTTTTTCTTCTTTCCCCTCTGTCCTGGTTTTCTTCCTTAGGGTCTTTGAATGGTCAAATGATCTCTTCTTACATAGATCTTGAAGTATTTTAATTGGCACACAGACCTCATCTGGAAACTACTATCTTTTATTGGTTCTTCGATTTGTTTCTAACGCTATTTTATTGACAATTGTTTCTGGGTAATGATCCAAACCTTGGCACTGCTTTTACATAAACACGTGATGCTTTGATAGGGGATTAGAGTTTTGGAGACAGCTCTGTAGCTGACAGGCTTTGATTCAGCAATTGTGCCAACAGGTACAGGACTTACCCCCTGCTTCTGAGTAGAAAGCAATTTAAAAAGTACCAGTTTTTAGAGAGCTGTCTCATTGTTGTGCCTCAGAACAGCTGAGTAATAAAGGGCAACACACAAGATAAATGTGAGAAAATCTGGCAAATTCTTGTGCAACAATGACACCCTGCAAATTAGCAAACAGAGATGATAATAACAATATGAACAAAAAAGAGCAAAGATCATGAATCACAACATGCACTTTATTCACTTACTTTAAAAGTTGCTAGTTGTTTATAACTTTCTAATTCCCTGGAGCAGATTTCTTAAGAGTAATAAACCTTTGACAATATGGCACCGCTCTCCTGTAAACATCAATCTTGGCTGAGCAGCACAGCAATATTATTGTAGGTAGGGACCTTTATGTAGAAGGTATTAATGAGCCTTTTACAGATAAAAAGAGGTGAGGGAGGAACATTGGAACTTTCTATCAGTGATGCAGCTGCTCTGTGCAGAACAGAGCGCTATGTTTGGAAGAAAATGTGGGCTGTAGAAAATGATGGAGGATGTGCAGGCGTGCATTTATCCTCTGTGACCTGGAGAGAGAAAGGATTAATTTAATGGGAGCAATCATAAATGTTTATGTCTGTGTGCCTATGCGGATGTGCACTTAACACTTGCCAACTCATATAGGTGGTCACAAGCTTGTTCTTGTGTCACTTTATGCCACAAGAGACCTCAGAGAGATGAGGAAGGAGGCCTGTGTAGTTTCCTCTTTTTGTTTTACAGACCCAGAAATTTGGGCACAAGTATTTCTCTAGTCACTTGTTAAAGATCACCAAGGAGGTGAATATGCCTCTGCCATTTGAATCCTGGACTGTCCCAGTATCCTCTGAGAAATATTGACAGCTGATCTAGGATTTCTGCAAACCAGGAAGTGAAGGAAGAGTACTCCTAGCTATCATGAGGGAAGTGTGAAGGGCTTGTCTGGCATTCCTCACATTTCTCTCTCTCACCTCACCCCCTGTCCCCAAAGTCCTTAGAATGAAATAAATCACATATCTTTCTCTAAAAAAAAAAAACCAAAAAAAACCACTGTTTGTAAGAAACCTTCTAGTGATCTACCTACATTTAGAAAACATCATAGGGAAAAAAAGGATTAGAGAGTTACTAGTTTTTTATTTATTTAGTCTTTTAAATGAAAGCACAGTTCTTTGGGAGATGTCTGGCACTTTCTTTAAAAATCTGACCCTCTTCTGATGTTTCTAATCAGAATGTTTCATTGACGCACTTCTCAAGTTTTTTTTCACCTTTTCAAAATGGATTCCGTACTGCTTGAATTCACCAGGTTCTTTCACATAAACCATATTTGAAGCTTGTAAGACAATCTGCTTTTTTGAGAGGGTGTCGCTAAATCACTGAAAGTATTTTCCAATTCTTATACATCACGTGTAGTTTGCTGAATCTCATATTTCAGAAATGGCTTGTCTTTGTCTCCCTGCAAAATGCTCTCCATGGATCAAGCAAACAGGTCTTTCTAGCTGCAGGCAGTGTAGGCTTCTGAAATAGAAACCACCTTGTCTGTGAAGGAAAGAGGTATAAAGGAGCAGACTCCCTTTTAGAAAAAACAAGGCTGAGACCAAGCTTTTTTCAGGCAAATAGTAGGTCCTCTTCCTCACTATGAAAATCGTACCAGTCATAGTTCTGTTCTGAGAGTCCTCTCTTGCATGTGGAAGGTTAGGGGGCCACCAGATTTATCTGAGAAGCAAATGGACAGGGGAACACTGCACACCAGCTGCACCTGCTGCATCCTCAGAGCCAAGCAAAGATTTGTTTCACATGCTACCTATTACCTTTGGGCAGGGGTGCAGTCAGAAGAGTGGGTTGTCTGTCTGTCTGCCTGCCTGGGTTGTTTTTTTCCTGCACTTCAAAGCCTCCTATTTCTGACCTGGCTCGCTTGCTGGTCCCTCACCAAAGCTCGGGTTAGCAGGTGTTTAGCTGAGCACCATGGGCAGCACTGGAGCCTGCCACGGATGGTCTGTAAATCAGTTTTCTCTGTGCAGCAAGGCTCTGGCTTAATGATGAGTCAGAAGAAAAATGTTATTAATATTTAATGTGCAAGCCAAATGTCTAGCATGCTGTTATTAGTTACACATCACGAGGGGTGCAGTATTGGCTACCAGTCAATGCAGGTCGCTTCCTCCAATGTTCTCATTCTGCAGACTTAATTTGTACTGTATTTTTCCATTCACTGAGACAAATATCTGCTCCATTTAAAGGAGCTTTGTCAAAATCTTCTAGCTAAATCATTAAATTGGTGTGCCTAGCTTTCAAGACCCCTTTCTGTGAGATGCTTGATTACTTTTGAGAGCAATTCTTCAAACGGTAGGGCACTGCCATCTTTTAAAGAGGCTGTGCACCTCAGGGCTGCACCTCAGCCATGAGCCTTTGTGGGAGAAAGCCCTTCAGAGTTGTGACATAGGGAGTAAGGGAAAGAGATCTGTGCTCTTTCCTTGCCTGAATCTATTCTTAATGAACAAACTACTGCTTGGTGTGCTTCAAGTGCAACTCTTAGACCAGGGCTGTGTTACTAAACCAGAAGGAGAGTGCTGCTGGATAATCCAGATTCCTCTTTGCAGGAGGAAACAACTCGGCATTGGATGCTATGTCACTGTTGGGTTGTACTGGAAATGAACTGCATCTGCAGCCTCATCCTGTGTTGTAGCTATTAACACTCAGGGGAGACAGTTTCCCATGTATGACCTCTTCCTCAACTTCCTTCATCCAAAGATTGAGTTTGCATGGTTGTGCTGCTAGAATTTTCAAATGCCACTTACTGGGTAAGGAATGATGCCTGCCTCTGACTTAGGCTTTTGTCCTGTAGCAGCCTGATGCAGCTCTGCTCTTCAGGAGGATGAGGTTTTATTCCATGAGTACAAGCAATTCCCTCAAGGGTGAGAACAGTAATCTGAACCGGTACCTTTTCTGCAGCCTGTGCAGAAAACAAAAGCTTTTTCAGGAAAGAATCTGGACAATTTCTGCAGCTCCCCTTGTATTCCTCCAGCATACACAGTCATTGGACATTAGGAGATGCATTTCTTGCTATTTTCTTTCATATTTCTTTGTGACCTTGCTGTCCATGCATTTGTCCTGTTGTTTAACCTGCTGATGCAACCTGCCCCTGCAGCCTCCTATAGCAGCAGATTCACTACATGCTATATGAAAACAAAAAACAACAGCAACAACAACAAAAACGCACAGAAAAATAAAAAAAAAAAGGAAAAGAAACTACAGTATTATTGGGAAAAGATACATTGTTTCTAAGTAAATTATTTTTCTCTTGTTTATTTAATACTGCTTGGGAGCATTTGCCTCATGGGCAGATTGGCTTCTTGTGAAGGGAGTGACACCAGGACTTAGAGAGGGCCTTTCTCAATATGTGCTGTTTTCATGCAAGGGCTTGTCCTTTGCTTTCAGCTGTGTTACCCCTGATTCCCAGCAGCACAGCCTAAATTAGAAACAGAGCTCATGAGCTTCTGCATCATTCATTCCTCTTGCATTAAATTGACCAACTCTTGAAGTCCTACTTGTTTGGACCCAGCACCAATAAGAAGATGAGATGAAGCAAAACAATTGTATTTATAAAGCATGTCTCTTTTTATGGAATTTAGAGGGAAGCATGTACAGTTCTTTTTTACTCTGTTCTATATAATAACACTTCTGGAGGGGCTGCTGAAAAAAATAATGTATGAATCCCAGCAGAAACAGTTGCTTTTCTGTACGAATATTAACCCATTTCCCTCCAAAAACCTATATTTTCTCATCCCTGGCTGCTCCAAATTTTATGGTAGAGTGTGTCTTTGAGGCACTTCACTGGGACAATCTCTTATTCATCAAATTGAGGTCAAACTAACTGTAGGATACCTCATTCAGCCATGGTGCTCATCTGCACTTCATGCAGGAAAATAAAAAGTTACCTTTGAAGTGAAATCTATGAGAGAGAGTTATGTGACCTGAATAGTCTTATTTTAGTCAGTCTCCTCTTAATCATCCTATTCTGACCACATAGTAACAGATTAAAAGATCGGTTCCACAGTCATACTTCTGCTATTTCTAAGTTTTAGCAAGCATGCTGGAATATAACAAAGATTATAAATGTGTATACAGGGCCATTTTTCTCATAAAAAATAAACAAAAGCAATTTTGGTGCAGTAGACCAAAACCAACCTGATAAAATCACTGTGTGATGTAGCAGGGAAGGCATTGATACGCACAGAGCGTATTTTGAATTAATTTATTAATGTTATCATTCATATTCTTACAAATCATGTAGTTCTATAAAGCTCCAGTGACATAATCCTTCAAACTGTGACCTGGTGCCCACTGGTGTCGGTGGTAACTGTCAGTAGATTAAGTATGTAAAAAAAGATTCAAAAATGCAGTAGCTCTTCTCTCAATTGAATAAAAGTGAAATGTTCTTTTGCATTGGAATTAAGGTCATGGTAGTTAAGGATCCTGCAGCATTTTTACCCACTTCAGAGCCTGTGTCCTGAGAGAGAAACAAAATTCCACTTAGGAATAATTGCATTTATTCTTTCTATGTTCTTTTTTCCTTTTTTTTTTTTTTTCTTTTCTCTCATATACCTGCTATGGAGGTCCCTGTCTGTCTTACCCCAGCAAAGTAGACACATTTCAATAAATGAAGTTTGTGAAGTTTTCAGAACATTCAATGGATTCTTGGGATGAAGTATAAATTCTGGCTCCAATATTGATGCTAATAAGTTATATGCATATTTTTTTTTAAATTGCAATCAGAGTATAAAGATTTTGCTGTGAATTGTAAAATTAGCCAAAGCTGCCTGGCATGTCGCTGCTGCCTTTTTCTCTTCCGCCTGACATATTCTTAACTAAGTCAATCATTTACATGGGCTTTAAATTTAATTTAAATATAATGAATTTAAATTGGGCTTTGTTCTATTTCAAGGTTGTTGGGTTACTTTTCTGTAAGTTAACATTCAGCACGAGGGATTCAGCTTCTGGATTTTGGTTTCATCTGCTCTCCCTCACTCTTGAATTCCCTCCTCCTTTTTTCCCCCCTGTCTTTATCATCTTTCCACAGCAAATCCATCTACACAGCCTTTAACTGACTTGTAGCCTAGGAAGGGTGCATGGGCAGGGGGAAGTGGGCAACACAGCCAAAAGCTGCATGTGTTAGGAGTGTGAGGATAACTGATTGGAGCCAGCCACAGAAAAGCATTACAAGAAAATAAAATAAATATATATTTTGTGAGGAATCATGAGATTCTCCCTGTACATGAGTGCCTATCTCAGGAATCATTCTCTTCCTAGATCAGAGTCCTCTTAATTATCCACCCCATCACCCTCCTCCATCAAATCTCCAATACTTCTGAAACAAATCAAATCAAGAATTAATCTTTCAACTATTAAACTTTCCTTTACTATGGTACATGTGTCCCCTGCTAATCTCTCTACAAAACATGAGGCAAAGACTACTCCATTTAGTGGTACTGGACTTCTGAATTTTCTACAGAGTTCCTTTTGTGTCTTTTAAAGATCTTTAAGTCCATTTCAACAGGAATCTCATGATGCCTTTTCCCAGACTTTGGAAAAAGGAGATACCAGTCTGTGGCAGACTCAATCTGGAAGAGGTTCTATTAAACTCTGGATTGTTTTCCTACCACAGGACAGACAGATGCTACCTGTTGATAGGCAATTGCATACCCTTGGGGATTTAGGGAAGCTTTTCTTTGTCGTGTTTGAATAAACAGGAGCGTAACCAGTCCTGGCTCAAAAGCGAAAAGTCAAGATGAACAATGTGGAAAAATCTTGGTGAAGTCAGGGGATCTGAATTTGAAATTACTCAAGAGGTGAGAAAGGGAGGAGCTTTCCATACGTTATGGACTCTGTCTCACAGAGCCTGATCCCAGCACAGCTCTTGAAGAATTGAAATGTGTAAACAATATGCCTTGGGTATTCTGCTCACATCTGCAAAGTCTTGCTGTTTTCTTGTTTGGTTTACTTCACATCCTATGTTTCTAACCAAACTTGTTCCCACACCTGTGTCTGCTCCTGACAGTGCCGTTTAGCTTTATTGATACCTAGTAAGGTAATAAACATTTAGTGTATATTCAGAGATTAGAGCTGCTGATTGAACTGTGGCTGCTCTCAGTTGCACTTTTGTTCATTAATGTGATATTAAACCAGACAAAAAATCTGTTGTATTCAGTAGCCTGACTCCAGCAAGAGCCAAAATATTTTTCTAATACCACAAAAGAGAAAAGAAGCCTAAGTGACTAAGATGTATTCAAAACAGGGTCTAGCACCCACTGCCAATGTGTTCTGCAATCAGTAAGGGGAAAGATATCCCCATTGCACTTCATAGTACCCTCTCTGTGGACTCATTTCTCTCTGGTTCTTTTTCTTCCATATCAGTTTCATGTTGTGTTACATTTTCTTTCTCGTAATTGAAGATGGCATTAATTGATTCCATTCTGGTTTTTCCCATATGAAAGTCGCCTTCACCCTGAAATAAGGACCTGTAAATAGACCTGTAAATACTACAGTGTGCTATGTATGCTTTCATTTTCAAATAAGAACTGGGGTGCTACTGCCATGAAGCTCAATATCAGCTCTTCTACACTGGCCACAGGCTCTCCATGGGTTAACAGAATGCTGGTTGCAAAGCACAGAGAAAATATAGCGGTTCAATAGTAATGAAGTAACAATGTACTAGCATAGCAAAAAATGGAGTGAAAATTATAGCATAGCTGATTCATCACTGTGTTATTCTACTTAAACCAGTAGTGATTCAAAGCCAGCAACTTGGGAGAGGTTGTTAGAGTCTTTATGAAGTTTAGAGCCATTTACCAGTATACACTCAAAATCATTTTGTTTCATTACGGCCATGATAACCTTATGTGTTTGAAGATAGATGCTTGGGCTTTTTAGTTTTGTTCTGCATTTGTATATTTTTTTGCTTCTTGAAGGACAAATCTGTGGCTAGATTTCTGTGTGCTTCTGCCATACAGAACAATACTTATGCCATACAGAACAATAAAACAATACTTATGCCATAAAAAAAAAACAACTGATTTGGAGAAATATTATTAAGAGCACAGCTGTAAACCTGTAGCAGGTTGTAACATCATGGGATATGTATAGCAACTTCTAAAAGTAGTTTATCATTTCTCTGCACTTGTAAATGGAGCAAGCCTTTCTACTCTGTGTTATCCTTGCCATGCAATTAGACACACTTAGAGTTTTCTTGATCTAATATTTCTGAGAGTTAGGTAAATAATTTATAGGGTACTCTTCACAAATGGATACAATGTGAATTCAGAGCTAATCTGCTCCTCTGGAGGTACATAAAATTATCAAGCTTATACAAGAGCAAGCTAATTAGGAAGCAATCATCATCAACAACAGCTGTTCTTAGCTCACTGAAGGGCGGAGGCTTTTCTTGCACAGTCTACTCATCCATTTCCTCTCCTCAGCTTTCCATGAGACAAGCATCTCCAGAGCTACTCCTGTGCAGCAATTCCTGTCACTCTCAGTTCAGTGTTTCTGCTGTCTAAACAGGGAGTTCACTTCTGCAGCAATTTGTCAGCATTTTGCTAGGGATGGATGCATATCTGGAGAGTGTTGGAAAGGAAGGATGGGTGAAGTGTCCAAAGTATGATTTCCCCCACTCTCGCAAAAATGATGAGTGCATATTTATGTAGACTCCAGTATTGTTTGTATTTATATCACCTTTAGTATTTGAGCCAGGATGAAAACTAAAATGCGCATCAGAAAAATGAATTATTTCCACAGCAGTACTGTTAACATGTAGTGGCTGGGAATGTTGCAGTCAGCCCTTCACTGGCTTAATCTTTGTTCTTTTTAACCCCATTATGAGCAGGTATTGGCCCATTGGGGAGGAGATACATCAACTTGTACCTCAAAAGTGGCTCTCCAACCTGAAGCATGCATGAACTCGGCGGATACCCTTTTTTCTTGTACTCCCATCACATTTCACACAATGGAAAGCCAAGTTAGGTGTTCTTTGTTGAAACCAGTATAACCTGCTAAATCAGTGCTCCTGCCTTAGTGCTCACGGGAGTGCTTGCTACTAACAGAGTCTTTGTGTTGTGCAGGTGAGAGATGGGGAAGTAGGAATCAGCTGTGGAAGGTCTGTGGAGAGGAAGAGATGGAGAATGGGACAATGGACAAAGGGGTTTTCATGATCATTGAACTCCCAACTCCATCATATTCTCCAGTAAATCAAAGAGCAGTGAAACTCTGTGTGGGGAGGAGATGACAGGTTGGCCACAAGACTGGAGGCACATGCTGCTGGAGACAGCTTTTATCCTCAGGAATGAATGACTGGAATGTTTTTAGAAGAACAAATGCTACAGTGCTTTTCCACTTTTGATGTCTACTTTTGGTCTCATGAGAGCACCCTTTAGCCACAAAAGCTCTGATCCCAAAGAAGGGCAGAGTGTCAAAGAAAACTGCCTGGAAAGCTGCCTGGGGCCATCTCCATTTCTTGTTGCTCTCCTCTCACTGACACAAAACAAGGAGAGCTGAGGGGAAGGAAGAGCTGGCTATCAGTGGAAAGGCTTTGAGAGACCTTGTGAAAGGTAGGCTTCTCCTTGGCAAACAGTGTTGCCTGTCATCATGTTTGATCTTTCCTATGGCTGCCCAGCAGAGGACTATTGCTAGAACTGGACAGAGGTGCCTGGGAAGTTAGTAGGCTTCTGGCAACGTGGAGAAGCAGATCAGCCATCAGCAGGGGCAACAAAACACAGACCAAGATTACTGGCCTTGCCCTGCCTTCCACCTCAAGAAGGAGGAGGCAGAAGCTCCAGAACAATGGAGTAGCCCCAGCTTTGGTTTCCCTCTGTAGCACCTAATGAAAGGCATCTCTTTAGAAGTGTTATCATATATTCAAGCCTGGTTTTCATACTGCACAGAGTGGCCTGCTGGTACAGAGCCAGCTATTTGCTGCCACAGGATTGCAGAGGGGATATTCAGTCTCCCACAGACTAAGAAGATGCAAAAGAGGAGACTGAGTTTGAGGAGAGGAAATATAGGTGTCAGAAGGGGAATTCAGGGTTGGCAAAACCTCTGACAGCTTTATAGATGAAACCACTGCCAGATGTTAATTGTTTTCTATGTAGTTTTCAATTGATCTGTAATTTGACTGTAGATTCCAGGCTTTTATAATAAATTGTGTACAAAGCTAGCCACTTAAGGCGATAATAAAGACTCAAAGGCAGACAGAGGCATAAATTTGCACTTATCCAAGAGTAAAGAGATGAGTTAGGGCAGTCTTTTTTTTTCCCTTCTTCCTCTCTCCTTTTGTTCTGCAGGAGGAGCATGAGGCAACCAGAGTTTCTGTGCTCTGCAGACAGAGGAGAGAAGTTGAAGGTCAAATCCCAGCTGTGCAGCAGACACATTCCTTTTGGTGGAGATGCCTCAGCGTCCGTTTAACTAGCAGATTAAAGCTCCTGTTTTCTCTGATGGTGCAGGAGCCTTTTCACTGATCAGACTTTCTCCTCTGTCTTGGTTCATTTATGCATACCCACACTCACTGGTGTGTCCATCCATCTACTCTTTTGTGTTATCTCTGCAGCAGCTGTTGCCTTCACTTGCCATGGTAGAAGCTTGCTATGGTAATAACCTACATGGCTTAAGCAGAATGAAAGAGTTTTCCCCGATTTTTTTTTTCCCTACAAAAATGTTCTGAGAAAATCAGTGGCTTTTCTATATATTCTTGCAGGGAAACTGCATGATGTGTGGATGACATGGCACTATGAGTAGTGCTCTGACTGCTTGCTGTGTAGCACTAAGTTGCATAAAACTACTGACATGATAAATTGCATAAAACAAAGAGGATATTGAGCAGGAGTCACTATGGAGGTGAGCTGAGCTTCACTCCTGAACTCACCACTGGCATGGTGAGAGCCTGAGCATCAGGTACTGGGAACAGGTGCTTTTCCAATGGCTTCAATAAAGCCAAACTGATTTGCATCCCCTGATGATGTGGTCTTTTCCTATCGGTTCTGTGAAGGCGGACAGTGCAACAATCTAATTCACAAGACATTGAGAACAGCCACTGTGCTGTTGGATGGTTCAAAGGCTTCTGCAGGAGGCACTTCCATTCTGAAATGGTGGAAAGAGTGAGCATCCTCTTTTTCTCCTCCCTGCCATTCAGGATCAGACCTGTGCAGCAAGTGGCTGAGAATGGGCAGGTTCTGTTCATGCTGCCCTGTGATGCTGTGAAGGCATCTTTTTCCCCAGTGCTCTGTTGCTTCTTTCATACCTAGGCATATCCACATGTTCCTTACAGCTGCTTCCAGGTTGTCTGCTGCCACAATACCCACTGCATTTAGGTTGTACTTGGAGCTGTTGCTTCAAAGGAGTGTTCAGGCCTGGTGAATATATTAAAAACTTCTTTCTATGGTTTTGGTTAGAGGTTGCTTTTGTGTAAACCCCCCTGCATGGCAGTGTACATTTCAGGGGCTGTATGAGGCTCCATCTGCCACTGACCGTGTGCATTCCCGTTCATTCCTGTCTGACAAAGCACTTGGGTGAATTTGCCCAGTTTTTGTACCTTATGAAGGATTTTTTTAGCGCTTTTGTGATTTTCAGCTGGGTTAGTTGAGGTCTCTGTGTGTTTGCTGTCTAGCTGTTGGCACTGTTTGTTTCCCTGTCTGTGAATGGGCCCACAGCAATGTTCAGTTGTGTTTGCCAAAGGATGTAAGATATGTATGTGTAATCTGCTCGAATGTGTGCCCGTGTGTGTTTGCAGTAGGCTCTGAGGATTTTACCCTTTCACGCTCTGCCATCTCAGTGCTCTCCACATGCACACGTGAGTATGGCTTCCCTGCCTTGTGACTGCAGCACCCTAAAAGAACAGGATGCCAGCCAACTGCTGGCTCACAGTGTGGTGTAGACCATCTGTCACATGGGATTAGCCCTTCTGCTGTACTTTACTATGATAAACTCTCCTTTTGGGTGAGTTGAGTGCATGCAAAACAGCATTGTGCAAGGAGACAAGCACTCTATTTTGTGTATAGTTGCAGTCATGCCTGTTATCCTGTGATGCAGAGTAGGAAATACTCAGTGAGATCACTTAAAAAAAAAAAGGTATTTTTTAGTTTCTCTTCAGCTGCATAAAACATCATTACACTGGGGTTCTTACAGCAAAATCAGTTCCCCAGATGAAGAGGCAATGAAGAAAAATGAACAAAAACAGTTTTTAATGTCTGGGGGCACTAGTGGTGTTCTCAGGGCTGCAAGAGCCATGGGACTGCAAATCCAAGGAGGGCATGTCAGAGCTAGAGGGGAACCCAGGACTGGACAAGTTGGGATGGAGGACTGGCTGAAAGCACAGATAAAGCTGTTGTGGAAAAATGCCCTTTTAATTTGTTGTGATCTTCTTTATGGAACAGTTAAATTCTCACATTTAGAATTCACAGAACATTCACAGTTAGAACACATTTAGAATTCACAGTTAGAACATTCACAGTTAGAACATCCTGCCGGCAGGTAAACTATTACCTACTCACTAATAGGTAAGCCCTGCAAGCTCAGATATGTCTGGGTATAAACCCTCTCCCTTTCCCCGTCATGGTTGGCCTGCCTCACCTATCTGTGATGCAGGAAATGGGCCATTTTATGGTCTAAGATAACCATTTCTGTAAAGGCTGAAAGGTTCACAACCGTCTAGCATTTACAGATCTATTGGCTTTTCCCCTTTTGAACCACAGCACTCTTCCTCACCATTTGGCAATAATTCACTATATCCATATTTATCTTCTCATTATGTGATCCTGAGAAGCAGGAGGTGAGTGAGAAAGGATTGCTCAGTTTTTTCTACACAGAGAAGGTAGACATCAAGTTGCAGTTGAGGGATCTGTCTTACTTCTAAGTTGTTGTCTTTTTCTCTCTCTCTGTGTTGCTCTCTCCTCCTTCAGGGTGCCTTGAACTTGTCAACATATAACACTTGGAGCCCTGTGTTTTCCAATAGCACCTGTAGAGAGGGGGTGGCTCCCTGCCTGGGGAACAACTGCGCTATAGAGGGGGCGGGTTATCAACCCAAGTGAAAAAGGGTGATGTGTACAGGTGTTTTTACTTCCTTCTGCCTCTGGTGGAAATGTCTGAAAGAGAAATCATTTCTCAAGGACATTCTCCTCCCACTTTGAAATCACTTAGCCAGCTGGAGAGGAGCTTGAAATATGTCCAGTTAAGCCAAGCCCTGTGATGTGACTTTTATTCATGCTAACAAGACAAGTCACCGTGAAGTACCTGTTTGAGGAGTTTCAGAGATGAGTCCCCTTCCCTGCGGCAGAGATGCCTCTTACTCTCTAATCAGCAACTCTACCGGAGAGGTTGTGCAGTCCATGCTGTCTTTGGGCAAGCTGCCCTCCCCTGAATCTTCTCCACACCCTGTTTTAATTTAACAGCCTAATCTTTAGATGACCCTCTGCCGTGATAGCTGCTAGAGGAGCTGCAGTGTCCAGACATGCATAATTACTTGCTTCAGAGATGCTGTGCTCGGCCATCCAAATGAGAATGCCTTCACCCCCCTGATTTGCAAGTTCCAGTGCCTTTTCTCCCGTGGTTGGCCAGGCCCAACCCTTTGCTAGTGGGATTTGACCCAGGCTGGCTGTCATTAGGGCTGTCTTCTGCCTGCAGTCCTTCATGTCATGCTGAGGACTCCTTCCCTTTCTGCCTGCAGCAGCCTCAAGTTCTCCGGTGAGGGTCCACAGTTACAGGGCTGAGTTCAAGTTACTGCTCTAGTTCAGTGGGAGATTTTGAAGCCCTAGAGGATTTATTCTTGGCTGGATGATCCATCAGTGGAAAGTTAGCAGCCCCACGGCTTGAGGGTACTTTATCTTTCAATGGGGTGGAAGAAGGGGCTGTATTGAATGCCTTTATCAGGGAGGAATTGAAGGTTCCACACAACTGTGATGAACTGCTGAGCACATGCCTGTAAAAATGTTAGTTTATTAGGCATTATAGCTCAAGGGCATTTCAAGGACTCATTTAAAACTGAGAGAGAGAGAAAGGCTTTACAGCTGGGAGATGGAGGAGCTGCCATCACACTACTGTTGAGATGGTCTGGTCTTTGCTAGATTCCTACTGCTTCCTATCCACATAGATTGGAATTTGCAGGGGAGAAGAAAAACCTGTCCCTTTATTCAAGAAAATTGAAAGGGCATAAATAAATAAATAACCCTGTTCTCTTAGTATTCTAGACTGGATATCTATGAAGGGAAAATGAAAGGGGGAGAATGAGAAAATCATAGAGTTTGTCCTGTGCAGCATAAATCTGCCACCACATCCAGGCTTCTAGGTGGTGGCCCTGCACATGAAATGGCCTTATTTACTCTCGCACGACTTTTAAAGTGTTTTCATTGCACAGAGCTGAAGCATTTTTTAAAGACTTTGCTTCTCAGGAGTGCTCTGTAGATGGCATCTATGTGTCCTTTTCCAGGAACGGATCGGCGATGAACAAGTGGAGTGCCATTGCCATCTGCTGGCAAAGAGGTGGTGTTGCCTTTCGGTGCGTTGGAGTTCTTTTGGTTTGGTTTGGTTTTTTTTTTTTTCTGTTTTCCCAGCTTTAAGGCAGGTGAGACGCTGTCAACAGGTGTCCTCCTCGGGTGTTTTAGTTGGTGGAGTGTGCATGTGGAGGTTCCAATCTGGATGGCTTGCTTGTACACAGAGATCTCATTGCCCCAGATTCTCAAGCAGGGAGAGGGATGCAGCCTGGGCTTGACTTTGGCACACTTTCCATTCCCGAGGATACTGAAGGTCCATCTTTGAGATGCCACAGGCACCACTATATCCACGTGGGACAGAAGTTGTAGCTTTACAATGATTCAGGAAAATGAGCTTTGCAAGCTCACGCAAAGCATTGCAGGAGGGACTCTCTGCAGGAAAGATTCAAGGTTGTGTGCAAAATAAAGACCCCTCTCAAATGCTCACACATTCAGCAAGCTGAGCAGGCCTCATCCACTATGACACCTCTGCATTCAGTGTTGTATGAAAGGGTTTCTCTATCCAGCTTCAGTCAGCTGCCTTTGCTCTTGAAGAAGAGCAGTGCTCCAGTGCTCTGCTGTCCTTGCAGTGCTCACCTTTCTCTACTTGCAACAGGTGCAGGAGGTGTGAAAGGATCAACCCTGGCTCTTCTAACCCCAGAAAAATGAAGGCACTATTGATGTTCTTTCTCACAGTGTGGTGTGAATCTTCATTTTTTATCTTTGAAGGGGAAACAGAGGTAAGGGAAGCACCCAGCATGGCACAGCAACTTGGCACAGCCAGGAGTGTAACTCTGAACTTCCTTTTCTCCTAGGCACTGTTACTTAAATAGATCCAGGTGTTAGAAAAAGTTCAGGGCACCTGGATCTCCATCCCTCTCTTATAAGCTCTAGGCTCTTTGCATTGACTGTGGATGATTACACTGGAGGCAAGTATTTGATCCTGAGCTAGGAACAAGTAGGGTCCATGAGGAACAGAGGTGTGCATGTGGACTACAGCTTTACAGCTGCAAAAATAGTCATGGCGAGAGGGCGAGGTGAAATGATGCAGGAGAAGAACTGCTTACATTCATGGAAAATACTCCTTGTCAAGACCATTAGTGTAAATTTAAAGAAAATTTTCTGAGAAAACTTTCCCTCCCTATGACATAGGGAAGACAAGAAAACAGTAGACTGAGCAGTGTCCTGAAAACAAAAAGCATCCTCTGTGTCTCTGCTCATCTTTTCATATTTTTCTTTAATATTCTTTTCCACATGTCTTTTCTGATAATCTTTGCTTTATTTCACAACAGCCCCGAAACACATCTCAAAAGCTCCATCTTTCTCCAATAAAGAATTCTTACTTTCTTTCTATTCCCAACAACCAGCCAGTTATGCCTATACCAGAACCGAGCTCCAGGGGTGTTTTGTCCTGTTGAAAGCCATTCCTGCCTTCACAAGCCTTCTGGGCAGAGAGCAACCCAGCTGTACAGCATCTCTCTATCTATAAAGCAACTTGGGACAAAAAACTCTAGGTGAGTAGGAGTTCAGGAGGGGAAGACATGGAGAAGGAGCTAGAAACATCAGGGAGCATCCATACTCAGCTGAGCAGAGCAGAACAAGGCAGAATGTGTGTGGGATGGCATCTGGGACTGCTGAGTCACAGCTACACATACAAGGACCCCACAGGTAACAGTTCTCTGAGGGAGATAGAGGCTTCTTTGTGAAAAATTACCTATGCTGTAGATAAAGACTGTACCACCATTTTTAATAGTTTTTAGCACTGAGGGACTGCATTCACTTCCATGATTTTTGTCCTGGGCTCTGACCATCATTAGTTCAGCACATTCCCAATCAGCTTCCTCATCCCCAGTGCTCCCCATTTGCTTCAGGCAAATGCATTGCCAAGCAGAAACACTGCTGTAAGCTCTGACAAGGAAAGCCAAAGAGCAAGGATGTGGAAATTGCCTGGGAAATGGAAAAGGAAAGATAAAGGAGTGATGAAGAATGGCTGTTATGGTAGGGGATTGGAAATCATGGGGTCTGGATTTCTTTTCCCTGGTATGCATTTCATTGTGAATTGTTTCATAGTCACACATAGCTGAATTTTCATTGCCCAGCACAGAGGATAAAATTCATCCACTTTCAGTCTTGACCTCTTCACATTACAATGCAGGAAGCTGCAAAAAAATTTCCAAATACTGGTTTGTTTTGTAAAGCCCTTTAAATGATTCACTTGAATTCAAGTAAGAGCAGCATTTGAACCCGTATCTGTTCCATGTGCTGCAGCCAACAGAGAGCAGCATAGTTACACACATTGTGCACTCTCCTCAATCCAATCCAGTACACAGTGCTTCCCCGTGACTGCTCATCCACCTGGTACTGGTTTCCCCAGCCATGCTTTTGGCTGTGGGTGCCCGAGTGAGTCCCAAGCGCTGTACCCACTGTCCCTCTGTACCAGAGAGACCTGCTGGCCCCAGGCATGGGTTTCTCCCAGAGAAGAGTCCTGCATGGATTGCCTATTTGCTGTGGGAAGCTCTGCTTCCAAAAGAAAATTTGACTGCTCCAGGATGAGTAAGGTAGGGTGAAGTAGGGGAGACATTTTTCTGTTGTTGCAGGGTATGCTGTCATCTGGCAGGTTAATCTTGCTGGTGACACTGAGTAGCCACTGAGGATAATGCCAATTCTGCATTCCATAAGTAGGCCCTGCCAGACTTCCCTTCTGCTGGCAGGAAGCTGCACAAGTAACACAGCAATTGGTAGGATGAGCCTGAACCTGCAGTGGGAAGCAGAATTCCCAAGGCCCATAGAAACTGAATGTAAACACAGTGAGAGGATCAATCCCAGAAGATGGTCTGGTGGGCTGAAAACACAGGTCTGCAATGGGGCAGTATCCACACATTTCCTCCGGGGCTGGCAAGGTGATGTGGCTGTGATGTGGAAATGTTATGCTAGAGCAGGTGCTTGATGCAGGAATATATCCTGGTTTGGTGAACTGACAGAAGATGTTGAGAGGCTGGGTATCAGCCACTGCAGCATCATGCCTCAAGTGGGAAGACAGCTCAGGAAGTTTTTGTCACGCAGGTAATGTTGGCCCAGTGGGAATAGCAGTGTTGGCAGACCATCATTACCAATGCCAAGTTGAGCTTTCACTAAGACTGGGGCTGGAAACAGTGATAATAACCTTTAAAGCTTGCTTGTTGGTTCACTTTAAACAAACTTGGCAGCAGACTATGAAAATGTTTGCCACCTCTTGTATTAAGGAGTTAAGCTAGGTAGCATGAGGTTTTGTTCTGTCATGTATTTCCCATCTGATAGAGAAAAGTCTCTCTGGGCTTCAGGCCCATTTGTAAAATGGGGGTGCCAGCACTGCCGGAGCTCTTCAAGAGTGTTGTGTGGATTAAAAGGTGGGAGCACGGGTGCTTGGATACCTGGGTGATTGAAAGTGGTGGGGGAACATGGCATAAAGGCTTAAGGAGGGAAGGGAAAGGATGCTGGTCAAAGGGTGGTACACTCTTTCTCAACCTTTGTGATGAATTGGGTCAGATCTCCCAACATGTGATCTATCAGGTGGATGTGTGAGAATTGCCGTAGCAGGCTTTGGTTTTGAGAGAAAATAAGGAAGGCCACAACTTTGCTGATACATTATTGTGCCACACCACATTTGCTGGTATTAGTAACATGAGCCATACTGGTATCTCTTCCCTATCTGTAAAGGTTGGGATGGGCAGGATCCACTTCCAAAGTAACAAATTCTTCCCTTGTGACTGCAGGCATAGCCTCGACAGGGAAAGGGGCCGTGTCTCTCTCTCTCTGCTAACACACACACACACACAAGACATAGAGAATTAGCCAGATGGTTTCACTTGAATAAAATCAAAACCACAAAGCCATCTGCTCTCCTGTTCTGGGGATCATGAACTTGACTTCTTGTCTACTGGTATAAATTGAATTTCACAGAGTGCAGGTGATGCATGCGTGCCCCCAGTTTAGAAATCACTAGGCCTGAGGGGGGCAAGAGGGATAGAAACATCTCCATCACTTGAGTTTCCTGTGGCCAGACGTTCCCAGCACGTGTTGCAGTAACCCTTCCACTGCGAGACAAATGCCAGCCAAGTCGCTATTAGTTGAGGGAGGGCAGGAGCTGCACAAGGCTGCACAGCTGCCTGTGTGTGACAGCAGAGGGAGCGCTCACATCGCTCTTGGAGAGGGATTTGGCTGCTGCTCTTTCCAAACAGGTGCGAGGAAGGGAGAAGGCACTGCCTAAAGAATTGGTTAGACACTCCTGGAAAAAGAAATCCAGTCCCTGAGTAGTGCCTCAGATGCTTCCATATTAGACTGAGGTGACAGAGGAATGACATTGTCACAGCGAGCAAAGGGACCACCCTATAAACAGAGATGAGGCATTTGCCTAGTTGGCACAGAGACAAGGACTGTACCTATGGATCATATACTGGAAAGGCACCCTGGACAAAAAATCAGTGTTTAGGGCAGCCCTGAATAGAGAGTAAATAGAGCTTAGAAGCCAAAATTCTTCCTTCAGCACTGGCTTGAACATGCAGTTTGGACCTGATTGTGTTCTACCACTTTTGAGTTTGATTTGTGCGATTATCTCAGGAAAGAAGTCCCCTGGCTGGAAGTGTTGTAGAAAACATGGCAATCAATTCAGCATTGCAAACTAATGTTTAGTTTGTATTATTAGTGCATAATTGTTTAGTTAGCTGCTGCCAGCACTCATGCTTTGCTGTGAGGCTTGTTGTATTCACTGTGTTTGTGAAAGCCTTGCTGTTGAAGTCAAGATATTTTTTTCTTCATTGAAGCAGCATGTTTCTGGCCTTTGTGCTTTTGATGAAGAAAATGGACCTGAAAGATTAAAAAGCAAGGAGACAAGTGAAAAGAACCTAACATTATTACGTGAAAAAAAAAACCACAAAACCTCATGATTTTTAGCTTGGAGGGCCTGACTCCTGACTTTTTTTTTTTGTGCTGTGGTATTGGTAATGGGGCACTGAGAAAACACATTATGGATTTTGTTGGTTTCCTAGGAAGTTAAATGCTCTAGCAGTTGCTTTCATCCATTCAAGATAATACAAACATAGCACATGACTCTTGTATTCAAGAAAGAGTTGTAAAATTTCAACTGCTAACAAGTTGAAAATTAAAGATAGTTTCTAAAGAAAAAAAAAACCAAACAAACAAGATCCATCACAACAAGCCCTGTTCAACAAAAGCTTTAAAGCACAAGCTTACTTTTATGCAAAGAAATTGTCCTTTTATGCAAAGAAATAATCCTGCTGACTTCAGTGAATTCTGTTGTGTTCATACCCAAGTGATTCTGAAGAGAAAATAGGCGGGAGGAAACAAAACTGGGAAGCGCCAGTGGACAGTTCATGAATTGGAGAAGGTAGAATTAAGCTAATAAATGATTCATTCAGAATTGTTTACCCAGCTTTAGCTAGCATCAGGAGGGAAAGAATGCAAATGGGGCTGATTATCCAGATTCACTTTGTGTCAGTGAGTTGTTCTTGGCTCAGGAATTCTTCCTATAAAGGGAACAGTTGAACACTCCATCATTTGAGAGCATTTATCACAGAATTGGACAAAAATCTGAGAATGCACTGCAGGAAATCCTCATGGCTGAGCAGAAGGCTGAATTCCCAGGTGCTCTCTTCTTATCTGCTATGATGTCTTAGTGTTGGTAACCATACAGATTGCTAGCAGAATTGCCTGAATGGAATTGCATTGAGGGAATTCTCCTATAAGAGTTGAACACAATAAGGGTTGCTTATAAAGGTACAGTAAAATCCTTATGAAATAGCTAACTCTTTCTTGCAGGAAAAAAAAATTAGCTAAACTAAAAATATCTGGTTGATTCCCTGAAAATCCTTACCCTGCTCTGCCTCAAATGAGGATTTTGGGGGCTGGATACACCCACCAGTTCTAGTGACAAGCTGTAGGAAGCCCAAGGCAAACCCCACACTTGGTACCACTCAAGACAGCTGAATTTCCTGTTCCTCAGTGCCACTTAACAAGCAGCCCACGCCAGGCAGGATGGAGACACAGCAGAGCAGCAGGCAGGCCTGGCTGTTTTGTAAGCTGTGGCAAACAAGGACTGTTAGTCAAAGAGAGGACAGAGTAATCTCCTTGTGTGTGAGATACCTTTAATTAGGTAGCCTCCCTTGGAAACTGACAGTGACATAGCACTACGCCTGATGGGAGTCAAAATTATGAGTTGAGAGTATATGACAATGCTCGTAAACAGTTTCCAGGGTATGCAAGGCTAGAGAAGGGAAAGTACCATGTGGTAATAAAGTTATTTTCAGATACTGTTATGGCATAATGGAGGAGAGGGCCTGGGGGGACATGGACCCTGTACCACTGTGAGTTCAGAATAGGTTGGAAAAACAGCTTTCAGGAATTATTTTAGTGTGGCTGATGCTTTTGGGAGCAGGGGTTGGCTAGATGATTCAGCAGGGCTCCTTTGACTTTCCTCCATGAGATTCTAATAGTGTTCTATTAGTCTATTAGGGCCAGTGCTGTGTAACACCCACTGACTTTCTTGTAATTGCAAATGGTCAAAAACTCTGCTTTACAGATGCTTCTCAGCATCACTTTGGGACATGGGGGCTAATGATGTTGTAGGAGGAATGACAGCCTCTCACTCATGAACCCTGCTACCTTCAGTACCTCAAGTTGTCCTTGGAGGTCTCCTGTCCAAGAATCCAAGTTAATGCTCCCCGGAAAGAAAGAAGGAGATTTATGGTAGCTTGAAAGCCTCAGCGAGACATCATGACTAACAAGCTAATTAGCCCCTCAAAAGCTGATGGACAAATGGAGAGGAAGAGTCTCTCTGTAACCTGCAGCCTTACATTTGACACATCGTGAGGCAGCAGCTTGTCTGCAGGGGCCAGCAGAGTCTGACAGGAGAGCAGCTTCCAGTGCCTCTGCTTCAACTCTGACAGCCCCCGGGGCTCGCGGTGACAACAGAGCGCCCTGTGCCTTGGAGGGGACACTGCAGTCACAGGGTGTCCTTTTACACAAGATGTCTGAGGTGCACGGAAGGGAGCACCTGGTGCTGGAGCCAGGGTGAAGCTGCTGGAAGAGGGAGTGCTGAGTGAGGAGCACTTTGTGCCCTACATTCCTCGAGGCTCCTGCAGTACAGGCTTTAAAGAGAGAGGGAGCAGCTCACCCCACCTCCATCTGTGTGAGATAGACGGAACATAAGAAATGTTTTAAATAATTGAATAATGAAATGAATATATTAATGCTGAGAGAGCGAGAGAGGGCTGCTAGGCTGGACTTATTCAGCCAAACAGCCCCTGACAAGGCAGGAAAGAAGTAGGGTCAGCATTTATTCATCTGGAGGGGATTGAAGGCAGGGTACTGTGTTTCGTGGCTCTCTACAGAGCTTTTCTTTTGTTCTCCTATTTCTTTGTTCAGTGATTCCACCTGCCTTTCTTTCTTTAAGTAGTCTTCTCTGTCTCAGTATCATTCTTTGCTGTCTCTAGGTCTTTCTCTGTTTCTTTCTCTTGCATCATCCTTCTGTTTTGCATTCTTAGCTCCCCATGGTTCTGTGATGTTTAATCCTCCAAAACACAGACAGAGTGCTCAGAGAGCATATATCCATCCTCAAGACATACATTCACCCTAATTCTGTAGCCACTTTATCTCTTAGAAGCATTTAATTATAGTTGAGATTAATCTACTACCCAGATATTCCACATCTCATTCAGGAGACAAGTAAACATCGTAACATCAAAGAGCAATACATTTCTAGAAACACTTGGATGGCTGACAGCTGAGGTAGGCAGCTGAGGTAGGAACCATCAATTTGCTGATGTAGGAATGCAATTGCAGAAGTGAGTTAGGTTTGGTAAGTCAGGCAATAAATGGCACAGGAGTTTGTATTAAAAATTTTTGAATCCTAGTTGTAGTGAAAAATGTTCCGTGAGGGAGCTGGCCACAAACAGCTGCTGCACTTCACTCATTACACCCAGCTCTGCCAGAGCCCCTCCCTGCCTTGCAGTTGCCTCTCTTCCATCTCCACCATCCCCCCAGCTCTCCCAAATTTGGGCTCCCCACACCAGCTTTGCAGTGCTCCTCCCTCCTCCATGGCTTCGCTGCAGCCCCCTCTGCTCTCCCTGCTACTTAAGGACTTAAATCCTGTTTTTGGAGGCTGCCAACATTGCTGATGCATACAGAGGTTTGTCAAAACGATCATTCAGTTCCAGAATATTACAGGAAAACTGGCTGATTCCATCAGGTGTAACTTGAGTCATATTTCAGACCCCAAATCCAAAGTACTTAAGGAGTCATCCAGCCATTTTTTGTTTGCAAATTGAAATGAAAATCATTTTGTTAGTGGCTATGCCTGCTGCAACACTTTTTTTTTTTTCTTATTCTTCCTACATATTTCTGTTTTAATTATTTTGGGAGCAGAACCTTCAGAGGTCTTGTAGTCCTGACTCTTGTAGTCACTAGGGTCCTGTCACTTAGGCTAAATGAAGACTTTATGCTTTTGTTGTGTTTTATTGAGTGTGCACATTTGGGAGCTTTTTGTTGAAATGTTAAAATGTACAGGGTATGACTTAGGAATGGTTTCAGGAGCATGTGAGAAGGGACTGATGAGCTGACAGGAGCTGGAGGGCCTGTTGGATATTCTGGAAACTGATTTTCCTCTTGTGATTATAAGAAGACTTCACAGGTCTATATATGTGTGGTAGCCTGTATTACAAAAAATAAAAAAAAAAAACCAAAAAAAACTCAGAAAACAACAAAGCAAAACCAACAAACACATAAAATAAACAAAATATATAAAAAGTAACTATGGAAGAGGAGTCTGTGGAATGGATCACAGAAGCAGCTGTTGAGGAGAGGAGAAGCGGGTGGAGAGAGACAGATGATTTCTTGGGTGCAGCACGCAGGGGCAGGTGGGGAGGAGGAAAGCATAGGGAGTTTAAAAGTGGCAGCTCTCTCCTTCATCTGGGAAGTTATTTCTTATGCACAGTAAACGTAACCCTCCAATGTGTCTTCCTGTTAGTGACACGCAGGAAATGTTTTATGGATGAGGCTCCATCACCTGTTGGCATGAAAAGGAGAAGGCAGAGCCACTGGTGATGGATGATCACTTGGAAACTGCACTGCGTCCTCTACACCCTCTGCCTCTCTCTCCATGCCTCTTTATCATGCATCATTGCAGTAGCATCCACCTGAGGCTGCCAGGAAACTCCCAGTTCCTGGCTTCTCTCCCTCTTAACTTCCCAGATGTTCTGATATACTTCCCCTCTTCTGAAACTGCTTTTCTAAGTCAGAGATGTTGTCACCTAAATGGATGAACCATTAGCATTTCTGTAGGTGACAGCAAGAGAGAATTCTTCTCGGAAGACATTGTATAGAACACCTTGCATGTTAACCCTTGTTTACTCAGAGTGCATCCCGGTGTGAATCAGGTAGTTTTGTGACATAGGGGAAAAGAAGCAGGATTTTGCAGTTTTACAGTTGTTTAATTTTGTATTGTAGTGGGTATGTTCTGCTGATTGGAAACCTTTGTGTGTAGTACTTTTATTGGGGTTGGTTTGTTTTTGGTTTTTTTCCAAATTACCATTTTTCTTTGCATCTCTCTTCTCACTACAAACTGCAGTTGCTAATGTTGTGGGAAATGGCAGATAATTCCCAGATTGAGAACTGGAAAGCCTGACTCACCCACCAGATCATGATCACAGACTAAGTAAATTGAGACACACGGTTTCAGAGGTGGTTGGCCAATCCCCATGATGGTACTTGATTGCTGTGCGGCCTGTAAATTCAAGCAGTTGTCAGAATCCCATTTTATAAAAGTAATTTTACAGATACATTTGAAAAACATAGATAGAGCCTGAGTAGTGGCTAATGTTTTAGCATCTCTGTCCTTGAATAGTGCAGTCTCAATTAAGCCTTCCCATCCAATCCCTGGCCAACAGGTGCTCCCTTCTGTGTATGCCAAGCCCAGTTTGCAGAAGCAGGTCTCTGACTGCGAGCTGTGTTATTGCCATGCCAACCCTTCCTCTCTCTCCGAGTCCCTGAGTCCCATCTTTGTTTCTGCTTCCTGCAGGAGGTCTTGTGTTAGTTCCACATTAATCAGTAGGCACTTCACTTCAGTGTATCACTTAATCTAATCTAGGTGGTACTCAGACTTTCCCATCTTTTCTACTTCTCTGTAATCAGGAGGGTTATTTCGGTGTGTGGGAGTCCCAGAAAAGCACAGTGCACTGGTTCTACACTGCAGAGAGACAGCAACACCCCAGGGCTGTTTCAAACATACAATTCTGGCTCCTGCTATGGTGGCAGTGGTAGCACAGCCGGGTGCCTCCAAACTGTGGTTTTTTTTATCGCCTGCTGAGGGTTTTCTTCCCTAGTTTAAGTCAGAGGAATTCAGACGACGCTGAGGGAATTGAGCTGTGCCTGCACTGCGTCTAAAGGCAGGCAGTATAATAACACCGGGCTGACCCTGTCCTAAACACCTGCGCGACTCCCGTCCATTCCGCACCCCGATGTGCACACACGGGGCACAGCCAGAGCTCTGGGAGCAGCGGGACACGGACGGCGAGGAGCGTCGCTGTGCCACTGCCCCACCCCGAACTCCAGGGCTTGTCCTGGTGGCCGCCGAGCTGGGGATCCGGGCTAACAATGGGTGCTCAGGAGAGACTTGCCTCCCCTGTGCGGATTCTCCCTCCTCCCCTTCCTTCGCCTGAGCGCCTAGTTCTGAAAAGAATGATTTATCAAATAATTTTTATTCAGCTTTGGAGAAGGAAGAAGAAGGATGGTAGGGGAAAAAAGGGCCCTGTGCTGTTTTAATTGCTTTGCGGTGTACTTGTGAGCGTGGAGCCGGGCTTATCAAAGCCGGCGCAGCTGAGTCCCTGCCTGTCGCTAATGAGAGCTGCCACGTGAGCAGCCAGCTCCTGCGATGGACCAGATAGTGCCTCCAGCCAGGCAGGGACTCCAACATTTAGCAAGTTAATTTAAAGGAGGAGCTGGAAACTTTACACAAGAGGCTGGGGGAGATGGTATTACAAACACTTTGGAATCAAATTAGAGGGCTTTTTGGTCTTAAAAACCAAAACGAAATAAGACACGCAGTCTAGGAAGATGTTTGGCTTGATTTTTTTTTTTTTTTTGGATGATTCATTTCTGAGGCAGGTGTTAGGGTCCTAGAAAAAGGATATTTTTCCCTTGACTGAATGACTCTCAAGGAACCAGCCGAATTCCTGATGCTCATTAATTTTTCTTTGTGCCTGAGGGTGTCTTTTAAGAACAGAGCTGTGTGCTGCAGTGACTCCAGAGTGCTGCCATGGAGTGTGGTGAGATCTGGCCACAGGGTTGTGAGCACTCTGGTTCTTGGGCAGAGAACTGCTAAAATTGGTGGTCACCGGGTGCCAGCTCCTCCTTTGGGAAGAGCTGCCAGGGTCTCCAGGGTGCTGTGCACACTGCCTGGCTTTGCACTGCTCAGTGAGGGTTCCCCTGCAGCCCCCACAGCTCTCTTGCCACACACTGCCCAAGCAGCTCTGTAGCACCACAGGAGCAATGCCAGTCGTCCATGTCTCTCTGCAGAGTCCTAATCTCTGGGCACAATTTAATTTCATTTCTGTTCAGTTTAGACCCTCTGTAAGACACATTGTGAAAGGTGATATTTTATAGCAGCATCTATGTTCTCAGGTTATATCACATCATCTCCAGTTATTTAGGGTTAAAATCCCCACACAGCTTTGCTGTTCATTTCACTTGTGCCTTTTAGGACATCAAGTAGCTGATCTTCATGTGTCTGTACCAAAAAGCAACTTTCAACACACATGCCACATCTTGAGCAATATGCACAAACATCAGTAATCCCTTTACATCAGGATCCTGTGTTTCTTTTTCACTTTTTCATTTTTTCTTTTTTTTTTTTTTTTAATATTACTGATTTGGGTAATTAGATAATTTGGGTAGGAGTCTAGTATAGCCCTGAATGAACTGTATCTGAGGCTGGTACCCATCAATGAGATGACATCCCTAGCACTGGGTTCAGCTCAGTGATAGAAATAAAGGAAACCTAGTCTGTGAAGGAGGAGATTAATACCTCATATCTTTTTCAATAAATTTGATCATGTCTCTTCTGGCTGTCATCACACTTAGGTTTGAAATTTTTAATTAAAAACTCCATAACTGAAATTACTGTAATACAGTAAAAATGAGGACTGAATTCTACCTATTTGTCAGTTTTCTCATATGGAGAAACAATGTCGCCTCTTTTACATATCAAACGTGAATAAAATATGCTGGGTTTTTCTTTTTTAAATCTTAACCTAAAAAAATAGTTTCATAAAAAGCTCTCTTGAAAGCAATGATGGGACAATCTATTATTAAAAGAAACAAATCAATATTAATGCAATTTGATGGCTGAGATTTGCTTGAGTAGTATTTTATATTCATGTGTATGCTGTTAACTCTGCCTTATTAGATATGTGCAACATGGGTGAGTTAAGGTTGCTGTGGGAACCATCATTTTTTACATTTCCTGGCTTAATGCAGGTAAAGTCAACCCAAGCTACCTTGCATTAATATAATGTAATTTCTTTGATTGAGGAAAGAGTGTTGGAGTATTTTATTGTCTGTGTCCCTGCATTCAATTGCATGTTCAACCAAAATGAGTTCAATTCCTAGCCCCACACTAAAGAATTAGAACAGTAGCACTGGAGCTTGCTTTCAGAAAGGAGCAACAGCTCCAAATGGCACCACAGTCCACAGACTTGAAGGCTTTTCCCATCGTGTACTGCTCTCCAGGTGCCTGTGTGTGCCCTGTGACAGTGCCATGCACACCTGTCCTGGCATGCAGCAGGAACCAGGGGGCAGACATAGATTTAGGGTCTAGGATTCAGGACCTTAGGCAAGCCTTATTCTCAGATGTGACCCTTCCAGAAGCACAAGGGTTCCATAAGAAAAGGCTGAAATCACCAAATCATATATAGGGTAATGCCACTAATTCTCCTAGTTCTGCCCCTCTGCCCTTGTTATTCCTTCTTGACATGTTTCTGATACTCCGGGCACATCACAAAGTGAATGAGATGCTGGTTTGATATTTTGCCATGATCTTTGCAGTTCAAATATGTTTTCCTTCTACTGTGCCTACTCCTAAGCATCAGGCAGCTTGATAATGTCCACTTCTTCTTCAGAATGAGGGAAATTGCCTATTACTAAATATCTGCAATTGACAGCACAAATGCCTGTAGCCACATTGGCTGTGGGCTCTTTACAGTCAATAGAGAGATAGCCAGGATTAGGAAGCAGTTTATCTGATGTTTCCACAATAGAAGAGGATGAAAATCAGGCTTTGGAAGTCCATACGAAGAGTTAGGAGTGTGCACTAACTGAAGTGGAGCCTCTTGCATTAAACATGACCAAATTTAGCCCTAGTATGGCTACAAGTAAGTAGCAGTAATGTGCAAAGACATCCAGCCAAGACTGAAACAACCTAACTGTATGCAAGGCTAGTGAATTGTTTGGCTACTTAACCCTGGAGAGGAAAAAGCCTCCTTGAGCATACCTGGGGTGTTTTGCTATGAAGACACTGCCTCTAGTATGAAAACTGGCTTGAAGATCTTGGCAAAGCTCTGCTTTTTGCCACAGAAACATAGCCTCAGACTTGTCTCTTTTGCAACAATCCGTTTTAGAACAACATCTTCAGGCCAGTCACTCTCATCATTTCACTCCAAAGAAGAAATTTCCTTGGGATAGAAGTAGTTTATAAAAAGTTAAGTCTTCTAGTAAGGGGACAGAAAAAAATACCATGTGACTGAGATGGCCAATTAGACATTATGAATATTCAGAATTCTCTAATCGAATGAAAGCTCATTACAAACACCCAGACTGAAATTTGCCCATGTAAAATATTCATTGAACAATTTTGCATAAATAAATAATAAACAATAATAAATGCATAAAAGTTTGTTCATAGACCATCTATCCACAGGGAAAAAAAAAAAAAGACAGAATCTGTTAAATAAATTGTATGTAATGAGTAATCTGCCCACTGCTTGTTTTGAGCTCTCCTGTGGTAGGTCTGCTGTGCAGATCTGACACGAGCATCTCTCTTCTGGGAAGGATGTAAAATAGGGCTGCTTGGAGTAGATGAAAACACCGAGGTACCCTGATGTTAAGGGAGCAGAGTGTCTAAGACTGGGACTTAGCTTATCACAGATGTAACATGGTCTGAGAGTTCTGAACACATAAGCTGAAGAAAATTACTGGCTTGGAAGAAGATCCAAACCAATTTAAGCATAAGAGCATTTCCATTTAAGAGCTTCCTCGCATGTCCAGCCAACCAGAGTTTACAAAACCCCTCCTGGCACAAAGGATGTGTTCAGCGTCACAAGTCATTGTAGGGTGATGAAGAGAACAAAGTTGAAACGACAGTGTATATGTGTGTATGAGGTGCAAGGGAATGCATACTGCTAGACACATGCAAACAGGCTGTACACAAACAGAAAAAGGTCAGAGCTGTCCCAGAACTGCATATGGAATAACTGCAAATGACTGCATGTGCTTTGCCTCCCTGTGTGGGTAACAGTGTCAGGGAAGGGGACTGGAGAGAAATCAAAGGGCTGCTTCAATAAAATGTGAAAACCAAAATCCACAGTTTTAAGGAGAGAAATATCAGGCAAGAGTGCTAAGCTGTGACTGGAGATGGTTATGAGTGAAAAGGTCTTATGCCTCATCCAGTCTCAAATCACACTGTGCTGAGGCCCATCTGTGGGGGACGGAGCCAGAATCTGGCTCTTAGGAATCTGTCTATGAGACAGCCTGACCTATTAAGTGTGAACTGTTCCTCAGGCTAGGAATCACCATTCTTTGTGGTTTGTTTGCACAGACAATAGCAGAAAAGCAACCCATTCTCCAGCTATGCCCCATATTAAGAGCTATGAATAGGAAGTTTGTAGGAATATGGTATTTGCCTCCTGGCAGGTGGAGAAGGGACATGAGAAGTCAGATTCCCCCCTACTTCCATTCTGTAAAAGTCATCACTCACCCATGATAAACCTTTGCATACCTACACAGAAATTACCTGACAAGTATCCCACGTATGCACCTACACAGCAAATTACATGGCAACTTTCCTGTAACTACATGATAGTTACCTGGTCCTTCATGCTGCCAGATAATTAGAATCTGAAAGGGTTTTGTTAAGGTTAATTTATGTGAGACTGATCACACCCTCTTTTCTTACCCTGAGGACAGGACTTCCACTTTCAAATATGGGACTCATGCTCTTCTCTGGGTGTCACCCCTTCACCCTTGGGAGGGGTTGGATGTCTCTACAGATCAGGGTAGAGAAGGCAACTGGGGCTGGGTAGGCTTTTGTCTGTTGTCAACCCCTATGTGCCCAGTCCCCAGAAGATAAATGTGTGGTACTGTCACAACCACAGGAGTCTAATAGTAGGCTCCCTAACAGCTGTGGTCCCCAGGAGTTGAGCTTAGAGCTGCACAGCCCTCTATAGTTCTCCCTGGAGGACTGAACACAGTAAGCTGCCCTCCCCATTCTCCCTGACAGAGGTAATCACTGCTCTCTGCTGACCAGCCTGTATGGGGGAATTAACATTGGAAAAGAAAAGAGAAAAACAAAAACAGCCCTAATCCTTATGCCTCCCTTTTCACCCACCAGTGAAATCTCACATGGGGATTTTCTTTTAAAGGGGGTAATCATGTGTGTTTCAGCCTGGATTCTGAGCTTTCCTGGCTGGATTGTGCTCTGTTAGAAAGAATCTCCTTTTCTAGCTGGTTGCAAATCCCTACCTTGTTATCACAAGACAGTTAACTATCTAATCACACAGTTTTATTGCATGCTTAGCCCTGAAATGCACCACACTGCCAGATGCTGTAGCAGACTGTATTAGGGAAATAATAACAAGGCAATTCAGAAGGCTTGTCTCATAGCTGCTGGGTAATTTAGTGACCAGGATGTTCCGTAATTTTGTTGTCACTGTGGCTCCATGGGCTTGGCTGGGAAGATCCCTGTCAGCATGTGCTGTTTGCTGTGACAGACTGCATGTTGTAGAGCAGCATCACATGGGAAGGACTGGTACATGTGACAGTCAGGAGAGTCTGCCTGTTCCTGTTTATGGTTGGAACTGTGCGAGGGGACTCGCACTTTCTGACTTGTTCATTGGAAAAACCAAACACAAAAATGGCTGCAGAAGACTATTCTTCTCTTTAATTTCTGAAACTGGTCTCTTCGGGGAAGAGAATCAAGATGAACAGTGCAAGGATAATGGAATATTTGTGATGGAAACTGTTTATCTGGGCAGAGCAAAAATTTACCCCCTGGGACTCTGGGTGATTAGCACTTCTGCAAGTACCAGGATTTGTTGAAAAGAGGAAGACAGATAATATATTAAACCACGTGTTTCCCTCTTGCAGTACACTGTAGGGCTGGAACAGAGATTACTGTGTCTCCTTGTTCATCACTCCTACCTAACCATGAGAGATGGGAGATTGAGTATTGTCAAGAGACATTTAAAGACAAGTGACATTCAGCAGGATACTCAGTTAATTCATATTTATTAGCAAAGGAGGTATAGCAGTGTGCCAGAGATGTACAAGCAAGGCATTTTCATTCCACCAGTCCTTGTCTTTGTGCTCTGTGCCTCAGCATCAGCTCACACATGGACATCAGTTATCCCTGTCTGTCTGGGCAGGGTTTAGGTTTGAACCATCCCTCTTCTCCTCTCAACCAAGACAGATTCCTTCTCTCTCAGTAGCAGCACAACACAGAGCAAGCCTGAGCAATACTGCGGGGCACCTGAAGGTGAGGATGGTAAATGGAGTGTTCAGGCTCAAGGGTGAGCTTGAGTCCTCAGCTATAGCATGATGGTATTAGTGTGCCTCCTGGGGACCTGTGCAAATGGAATGGAGGAGAGACTTTCACATAGGAAGAACCAGAAAGCAAAAAGTGTTTATGGCAATGTGACAGCAAACCTGAATTTGTGAGAAGATGTGTGCATGTGGTGGTATACGAGGGTGTGGGACTCAGCCCTGTGTGGAAGTAGGTGTGAGTGATACAGTCATGGAATGTAAATTTGATACTGTGCAGGGACACAGACTGTACAAATCCTGTATTACTCCCCAGAGCCCAGGAGTTAATCTAAAAAGGCCTATACTTATGGGAGGTAGGGCAAATGTAGGTAAATGGGAACCCACCCACTGTAGCCTGGTCCTGCATGAGATGGAGGTAACATTGAGAATGATGCAGGTGATGCTAACAGCTCATCAATCCCAGTGACTCTTGAGGTTTTTTTCTGTCTCTGAATTTTATCAACAGGGAAGGGGGGCATCACTCTGGAGACTGTTGTTCATCAATTACTGTTCCATTGAACAGTGCAAAGGAACACAAAAGCAGCCTAAATGTGAGGTGCATATTGAAAACAAAACCAATGGCAGCAGCTGGGACCTTTGACCAAAGAGACTGTTAGGAAGAATTTTATTCAGGCAGGTAGATGGGAATGACTTTATTAAAGATGTGAAGAGGGCTTGAGATGCCTGGATAAATCCATTTCACGGAGAACTGAGGTCGATGACATTAGTCGCCCTCACTCTCCTGTGATTCATGAGGGAAAGCTGAACTCTAATGCCTTTTATGAAAGATGGTGGTTGTTTGCTTAAAAAGAGTTATGTGGGTCTGTTCTGATGTCTCACCTTCTTATGGGATGCACATTGGACAGTCTCCTCTTGTGGGCGAAGGCTTTTTTCTCTCATATGAGCTGAGTGGTCAAACCTAGGAACAAAAAATGCCAACCACCTTTACAGAGTCCAGCAGCCCAGGAAACAGCACACAGCAGTCAGCAGAGGCTCAGCCCTCGTGGAGCAGAAGGCAGGAGAAAAGCACAGGGGGATATGTTCAGATTGACTAAAAATAGAAGGAACAGTTCCCTCAGCTTTATTGAGCGGCCCTGAAAGAAGCATCTGCTTTACAGGACCTAATCTTCTCCTAAGATTACGATAAGGATCATTGCTTAGGTGTGTTTTTATCTCTCTGTTTTCACATTTTCTTCATCTGGACAATGAAAGTAAAGGCATCAGACCAGTCCTCTAACATTGTCCAGGTGTCAGATGAGGAGTATGTGTGTTCAAAGGGGCTTGGATCTCAAAGATAAATACTGTATGTCCTGGGAAGAACAGAGAGATAGCAGAAGGAAAGCTCCCACTTTTCACAAAGGATATTAACTGCCTGATTTTTAAGTGTAAACCAGAGGAGAGGTACAAGAACAAAGGGGCGTCAATTAGGAGGCTGTTTGGCATTTGAGAGATGAAGGTTCAATTTCCTGGTGTCAGATACAGCCTGTGGGATGTGGGACAGGCCATTTAGTCCCCTACTGCCCAAGTTCACCATTGAGATACAGATATGGCATCTGCTTTACAGGAGCGTTAAGAATGCAAATCCTCTACCACAAGGCACCGAGATATCATAGAAACAAAGCAAGAAAATACAAGTACTTAAAATGTAATGTGTCTATAACTCACTGCATCAGTGTCAGGCCTAGCTACTGAAGTGTGGGCACTTAAACAGGAGCTGTTTCTTCCTCAGTGCTTTGACAGTGCCTAGCAAATTACAGACTGTTCTCTGTTGGTTCCTTTATGTTACTACATTCTTAAATAATCATTCACAGAAGTTCCTCTGGTAAAAGTGAATGAGCTTGGATTTTTCTACTTCTGCTGCCAGGACACAGTTTGGCCTACTCTGTGAAGTGCCCTTTAGGGGGGCAATGGAGCACAAATTCTGTGCACGCACATGCACAGAGTTAAGGAATTCACACTTTTTTATTGGTGAGACTGCTGCTTGAAGCTGAAATGAGGTGCTATGTCACCATGCCACTTTTTTTATTGTGGAGATAACTGCGCCCTTACTTTTTGGAGAAAACAGCTCCATTCAGAGAGCTCTGATGATCTCAGCAAGTGCTGCCACTACTGCTGAGTTTCTGCAATCACCCACTGATTTAGGCGATGTTTCTTTGTTGGAAAGTAGTTTAAACTATCAGCTGGTTGGCCCCATCTTGCTTCTGGTGACACCTTCTGCATCATGACTCCCATGAGCTCAGCAAGAGAGGGGATGCCTGATGGGCAAGTCAGTAGAAAGTTGTCTCCTGGCCAGCAGCAACTGCTTTATCACAGCAATAGGGGCACAGCTGGGGATGTACTGTACCTCCCTGCACATTTCAAGGCCATCTGGTACTCTCTCAGGGTTTAGTAGGCTGCCGGAGTTTTGGAGACATAAGAACATGTAGTGTTGTCTCAGCCTATCCCCTTCTCCCTCCACCTGTATCCCCTGTGCTTTTTTACAGCGGCGCTGCCACTTGGATGCGTGTGTTTTGAGCCTCCTGCCCCTTTCCCTTTTAAGCCCTGCATAATAGGACCAATCTGTCACATAAATATGGATCCAATATGAGGAGATACAGAGATCTGTCTTCATATCCAAAATGAGAGTAGGTACACTCATAAAAACATTGTGCCATCATCATTGTACCCTCTGGTCTGAGTTTGGGACAAGCAAGCTTTGACAGTGCTGCAAGGTAGGGGCTGGTTGTGCTGCTGGATGGTCAGGATAGAGAATTTTAAATCCCTGTTAGCATGCAGAGATCTGATAGGAAAAGTTTGGGAAGAATAAGATGAATTTCCCTGGTTCTTTTATCACACCAACAGTCACTTCTATAAGTTTTTGTTTCTTTTTTTTTATTCACACCTTGAAAATTCTCATATGAGAATAGCACAGAAAGCAAAGAGTTTCCATCTTGCTCTACTTCTCCCAGGCAACTGTAAGTTGCACATGCTAGTAGGTATGCACACTGTGATGTACATGTGCAATTAATGCAACTACATTGAGTTCTTTCTCATTTCCTCTATTTCGGTTCATTTAACAGCTGCATGTGATTCACGCTTCAGGTGCTAGAGGTAGTCCTCGTTTTTAACTGGAAATGGCAAAGCTCAAATAGCATGTCCCTAGTGCTTAGCAGTAGAGAAGGACAGTATTCCCTTCTCAGATGTCAGAGTGTTTAAGACTGCTTCCCTGTTATGCACATGTAGTCAGAAATAGACCTCTGTGTCTGTCTTCTTCTCCTGAGCTCTCCCTCCTTCCCTCTTTATAGCTATAATAGCTTCAGTGGGTTTTGAATTCAGGCTTTCATTATCCCATGACCAAACCTCTGCAGATAGCACGGAGAATTGGTTTCCATGCCTGAGGTGCAGGCTTTTGGTAAGCACGCTGATGCACTGTGTTCAGGGAGAAAATAGCCCAGACTAAAACTAACTTGGGGGTGTCAGCTGACTCCAGGGGTTCTGGGGACGAGGCAAGGAGGGTTGGTGGCAGCTCTGATTAGTTATCCTACTGGGTCTGAAACTGGTTTGTGGATTAAGAATTTACTGGAACTATATGTCCTGGGCTTTGTGCAAATCAAACTACAAGCTAGGCCAGTTTCAGGATTACTGGTGAGCTGAATAAATTGTGTTGCAGTGGCTGCAAGTGGGCATATCATTCTAAATGTTTGGTGCACAGTTGTTAGGAGCAGCAGCAATAAAACACACCAGCAAGAAGAGGAAAGATTTTGGAGGGAAATTGGATGGCACTTTGTGAATTCAGGCCGCTGCATCCAGCTGTATAACACACACATGACTCAGAGCTGATGGACACAGCCCTGCCTGACAAGGAAGCAGCACACACGTATTCCTTGTGTCTCTCCAGGTAGCTTTCCCTGCATCATCGCTCCTGCAGGGCAAGCAGGGTCCTCAGTGACCCGTGCTGTACTTTGTGGAGGGCTGGTGCTGGGGAGAGCATCCTGGAGATCATGCACAGCACCGCCTGGATGGATTAGCAGAGCTGTTTCCCACGGATCGCCTTGTCATACAACCAGGCTGTATCCATGACAGGTTTACTCTACTATCAAGCCCGCAGGAGACCTGTGTGACCACTTAGACTATAAATCTGCTCTTTTAATACATTTATTCCTCAGCTAGTCATTTCTCTCCTGTGATATTTCTCATCTCTTTTCTGTGCTGTTCTGTTTTGAAGGTGCTATAAGTCCTGACTTTCCCCCTCCTCTCCCTCCCCATTTCTTTCTTTCCCTCTGTTTTTCTGATATGTTGACAGAGTTACCTGAGAAGTTTGATCACCAGGTTGGAGTTTTGGTCCTTCTACAGGGTGTACACCTTGCTTTTCTTTTCCTCCTCACCTCCCATCTCATTCTGAGAAACTTGTGTAGGCATAAAGGAAACGCTAGTACTAGACAGAAGCATTTTAAATCTATTTATTATCCAGCATTGCTGAAGCCCTCTTTTTGTATCCTTTTCTGTAATGAAATACATGTCTATTTCTCCTTTTTACCAGCTTGTCATATTTTGCATCTTATTGAGCTCCTATGAGCAAGGTAAAATGCCCCCATGCTGGCCAGCAGGGACCAAGGGAGAGTGCTGTATTTATGGCTGGGGACCAGGGAGGTGTTAGGAAGAATCTTCCACAGTTCAAGTACAGAAGATGCTGTTACCTTTACATTGATAACAATTTGTAGTAGATTTTTTTCCTAGAATCAAAAAGGAGGCCATAGTGATGGTTTGGAGCTCTAGAGAAAATATTTAAGCCTAGTGGCCTGTAATCTCTTCTGCCTCTTCAAGATGCTGTGGTGATATGATTTCACATCCCACCTATCCTTAGGTGTTGGAAGCTCTATGTGGCAAGAAGGAGAACAGAGATATCTTGCTGCTTAGGGTTTGCACATTTAATACAGCTGAATAAGAGAGTTAACTCACTGTAAACATTGTGTGTGTGTGTGTGTGTGTGTGTGTGTGTGTGTGTGTGTAGAGGTGGCCCACAGAGTAGTTCATACACAGGTGTGCACACCAGTCACCGGCACAGAAACAATACACATGCGCAAAGTGGGGAGAAATTACTTAAGGGGAATTACGTGGTCCTAATGGGAGACTGAGATAAGATGAAGAACAAAGAATGTTTCCTGTGCCTGCTAGTGGAGCCAGTATCATCTAGAGAGAGAGGGGAGGTGGCAGCCACATGCTGTCAATGATGGTGAAACAGATTTCCTTGAAACCAGAGCTCTGCTGGGGCTAGGTTGGCCTGAGCCCACAGAAGAGCCCCTGCTACACCGTGAAGCTCTTTCATCAATGCAGGACACTGCATAAACCCACCATCTGTCCTGCTGCAATGTGTTTTTTTAACAGCATCAGGTTCCACTGTGAGTTTGTAGCATTGGCATGCCTTGCTAGTTGTTGTTTTCCTTTCAGATAACATAGCAAAAGGATATTTCCTCCATGTTCTCTGTTGCTGGCCTTGGTTTGGATCTGGCATTCACACCATTTGGAAAGGAATGAGGGGAGGAGTAATATCTGAGTTTCAAAAATTGCTGCTCTCTTTTTTCAGCAGGTGCTGGGGGATTGTCATACCTGGATCACTGTGTTCAGAAGTGAGTTACTGATCTAATAACACACTCTTGGCATTGGCTGGAGGAAGCTATTTCAGTAAAGCAGAGAATGGCAGTCGCTTTACGCAGGGAAAGCTGTAAATTGCAGCATTGCTTGAAGAAGAGCAGTGAGACCTCCAGGCTGAACTGGCAGAGTAGCATTTTGCAGGAGCTGATGGCTTTTAGCAGCAAGTTTCAGCTTTTGACTTAATGGGCCACAGGACAGATTGTACCCAGGAGAACATGATTCTGGGATCATGGAGCTAGACTTAGTAAGCATGTCCTTCTGGGCTCCAAAAACCTGATTTGCAAGTTTTAGTTTCTCTCTCATGAAATATCCTGTATCATCTTTTCCTGTAATCATTGGGAGGTAAAAATAAATGCCATATACATTGCACGAGGAATGGGAAAAGAAATCTTTTTTTTATATGACCCAGATGTCTTCCCCCTTCTTCTTGTATGCAAAGTCTATTCATTTTTGTCACTCAAGCTGGGCAAAACTGCACTTCTGCCTTTCAGAATAAGATATGGCTGTCATGTCTAGCCAGCCTGGCTGGATATATTGAGCAGATGTAGACAGGTTAAATTCTCCCTAAAGTCTTGTGTTTCTCCATACCTTACTCAAAACTTTTTAAAGTTCATATCCAAAAGTGATTACCAAATGCTCCTAGATAGAACTGAGAGTGTTCAAATTTGGTATCTAGTCACTGAATTTTTGATGTCAAGACCAGTTCAGGTATGAGTCTAAATCTTGGCTGTCCCCACATACTTGGCCAAAGTACCTGAGAAAGGGAAGGTTAGCCTAAGAGAAAGAAGTTGTTTCTGCTCCTGTGTTTGTTTGCAGGATATTCTAAAAGCAAGGACTTACTAAAACATTGTTAAAAGGGACAGCTCTTTCTTTTTAAATGTCTGGAAACCACATACTGCCATAAATTTATTATATTCAGCCTCTCACATAGTCTTTCTCATTAGCAGATCTCAGGGCTCAGCTGCAAATGTAATGCCCACATCTGTAAAAAGCTAAGCAGCCCATCTGTATTTACAAGCTGATATCTGCACTTTCATCTCTGTTGTATAGCCTTGATATAGTTTCTAGGTGGTTCCATGCCAGCCTGCTGCAGCTGTGTCCAGGCATCCTGGGTTCATATATTTATAAGCTTCTTTCGGCCTCCATAGGCTATTTACCTCATTTATTTGTCCTGCCCTCGCCCTGTGTGGTCCTGTCTGTTCTTTCCACAGAAACTGAGCCTTATGCTTTGATTGCTGCAAGCCCTGGAGCCAGCTCCAAAGCCAAAGCCCACCTTTCCCCCCTTTTGGAAGGCAGGGGGAGTCTACAGATCCCACCCTCAGGGGCCTGTGTCACTTAAAGCAAAGTTCTACGCAACTCTAAACATTTAAAAATCCCATAAACTCTTTACCAGAACTGCTGTATAATTCCTTGTGTACTACAGAATAACACATGCTCCGCTTCCTTTCCTGCTGGCATCCAAGGGAAATGTGATCCTGTGCTCATCACAGAAGTTGTGCAGCCTTTCTCTTTTCACAGAAAGCCTTCCTCTCCAAATGTCCAGGGAAAAACTCTTGTTTTTAGAATAACTGGTAATCTCTGCAGTTTGTCCCCATTGCTGCCTAACCAATTCTGGTGCTCTTTTTTTTTTTTTCTTGCTTTGCTTTAGTGCTCCATTTGAGAGGGACACCATGAAAATTGATGGGCCTTTTTTTTTTTTATTGTTGTCACCTTCTGTGAATTTTAGTTCAACTTAGATATAGAAAAACCCCAAACCAAACAAATCAGAGAAGTTTTCAGAGCCTCTCATTAAAACAAAGCTTGAAGTTTCTACTAATACTCAAGCTCCCAGTATCAAATAGATTCATAGGCTTCACACCGACAAATTACCCATATATTTGGTGCAACTGGCATGTATGCACCTCATCATCCACTGGCACATGTATTGCTTGATCTGTATTGCAAATATTACTTGGAATTCCCAGAAACAGACAAGTGTGTGCACACTAGGTGCAAATGCAAATAGCATCCCTTCAAGAGATGACCACCAAGCTGCCTGTGGTCATGGAAACCGCTTCTGTCTTCCCTCCCCTTGCAGCACAGTGGGACTGGAACAGTTTGTTGTCTCAATAGCTGTCTTGTGCACAGTCTGAGAGCTCCTGTGCAGCTGAATGTGCCTCGCCTTTGTGTTCCACCATGCTTCCAGTGGAAATCCACATCCAGTTAACAGTCATTCCCACACCCCACCAATGCCCCTTCAAAGAGAAAATTAGATCAAAGTTCTATCAGTTCACTGTGTTTGAGAGTAACACATGCCAGGATTAATAGTTCTCAATTTTTCAGAAATATTAAAATTTGCCCTCTATTGTCAGGACAATAAATCTTTTACCCTGCAAGCTCCTCTTGCTCTGAGGACGACCGAGCAATTACTGATCCCAATTACACAATTAAATCTTTGAAATAATACTGTTTGATATTAAACAATTACATTTCTCATAAGACAATATCACCATTCTCTTGCCATCTAAGAGGGTATTAATAATGCATCTACACAGATTCCATTGTGTATTAATTGAGAATGTCTACAAAACCTTATAGGATATTCATACTGCATGTACCCACAAAGCTCTATAGGATGCTAATACCCTAGAAAATGCAAATATAATGTGGATCCCGGGCATGGCAGTGGTATTCCCTGTCCATTCAAGTCTCCAAGGCAGAAGAATATCTTAGGGAGACTTGGAAAAAAATTCAGATTTGAGCAGCAGGAGCAGCCAGATGGTTGGGAGATTGATTTGAAGGCCAAGGGAAACAGCAGAAACAAACCAGAAACAGGGCTTGTTGATGTCTAAGATGTGTGAGTTGACTATCAAAAGTTGTGTTTGAGATGCACCAAGAACCAGAGGTTTTTGACCCTGACCTCGGTGACACTCGGATTGGAGGGTGTGAGAATTTAAAGGGGACACATGGGTCAAATGGAAACATGGAAGGCATTGGTATGCTGAGCTACAAGGTGGTATGAAACCCTCAATCAACCTGCAAAGTATAGGTATGTCAGGTTATTTCCACCCCTGGATGTAATAAATAAAAGCTATAAAATTGCACTGAGAAGTGTGCAGTTTTAAGGAAAGGAAAAGGAAATATGGGAACTGCCTGAGAGAACTTAAGATACTGAGAGCTGAAATATGTGAAGTCCTGAAAAGATTAAGTTGGAGTCTCACAGCTGGTGATAGTTAAAACCAGTCTGGCCTAGGCTGTCGGAAAAAAAGCTGAAGGGAATGATATGGTCCTGGCTCCACTGATGCTGGACTAGGTGATACAAATGGTCTCTTCTGCCTGTGCTATTCCTGATTATGTCATGCACATGTAAGAGTGTATGCTGGCTAAGAGCATCCACAGAACTGTCACAGCAATATTAACTTTTCAGCTGTTCTGGAATGCTGAAATATGTGAGTCTTCATTGTTGAACCTGATTTAAAAATAAGCAGCTCCTGCTGCATGTTGTCAGATGACCGTGATGTTTCCCCATAGTTCCCTGCCACAAGCCAATAATTCAAAACTACCAAGTGGAGGTTACTTAGTAATTATGCAAAGATGCCTTTTACTATTCACACTGGGTTTTGAGCACTGCAAGCAGAGAAACTTTTCTTTTAATTGCCAAACAATGTATTTTGTTTAATCGAAGGAAAGATCCCATGTGGAGCAGGCAAGCTTCTCCTGTTACCATGGATGGGGGTGATCCATGTGAGTGAGCCCGGCTGTACAGCACTTTCTGTGCCTCAAGTTTTCCATGGCAGCACAGGCTGGAGCCAGCAGTGACTGGCTCAGCATGCCCAGCACTGATAGTCACTCTTTCTGGTTGGATGGTGGTTATCCCAGTGCCCTGTGCTCAGTGGACACTTCTGAGACAGGCTGGCAAAGGCAGCACACAAAGACTGTGTATTTAGTATGCAGCACAGTTTGCATGGGAGAGTGACTTAGGGAGAGCATAACCCCTGACCAGGAGAGCTGGAAAAGCAAAACAAACCAGAAAAAAAATACCCCAAAACTAAACAAATGTTCAGCCAGTTCTCTCAGGAACAGACGGGGGCAATGTGTAACAAAAGAACTATTTGCCTCAAGTATAAAACACTCCTTTTGTGGTCTCTTCTGTGTGTATTGTAGTGAATATATTGACTGGCAGGAATGTTCATGGGAACAGTGAATTTTATGTAAATATTAGAGACTATTTGCAGGAAGCAAAATTTGAACTCATAAAAAGTAGTATTCTCTGTGGAAGCCCGATCCTAAAGGTTAGTCAGAAAACAGAAACATCCAATGGGATTTACTGCATATATTTAACAAAAGTGTATCTAACCCAGCTTTGATTTTGAATATCGACTATCCAGGGACAATTTGTGGACAAACAATATGCTGAGAATTATTTACTGAGACAAGTCAGCAAATAATTGCAAATGACAAATAAATTTGAGAAAATTACAAACTGCTTATGGACAATTCATGAACAGAAGCAAGGCAAAATGAATCAGATAAATTATTCACAATGAATGAATCTCTCAGCTCTAATTAAAACTCTGTAGCATATTAATAATACATGCCCAGAGAACCACAAACAGAATCATAACCGAGAGGATCCATCTGTATCTGCATCACAAACCTTCCTATCCTATAAAAGGGTGTTGCTGTATCTTCTTTGCTTTAACATTCTCAGAGCCTTTTTGCGTTTGCATGGTTTGGTTCTGGTTGCAACTGATAGAAACCCTCTCTGCACACAGTGTATGTGCTTATTGTGGCATGTTTCCTCGCTGGTGCTTGTGGTGTATGGGAACATTCCTTCCCAGTTTTTTTGTTGTTACTGGTTTTTCAGCCCTAGAAGAATTCCCACAGAATATACAAAGTATTGCCTGAGCTTATCTGAAATTGTTAAGGCTTTTCTTTAATGAATGTTGCAAATGATTCTTTTCTAAGATACAGGTACAAGCAAAGACTGAAGGGTTTAATCCTGAAAATGCTCAGGAGTGGAAACCATGCTGGCTCTCCCAGCCCGAGGCTCCCCCCACCAGCTCTGCCTCCTGCCCCTTGTACTGCAGCTGGGGGCCCCCTGTACATAACTTTGCCATAACCTGGTGTGTGCTGCTTGCTTGGAGGAAGCCTTATCCTAAATATGAGTATTTCGAGGAGCTTGGTCACTGTGTGTAGCAGGAAGTCCTGCCATAGGCATTAAGCAGAAGCTGATGGCAGTAACCTGGGCTGGGAGTTGAGTGCCTGAACATCAGTAGTGCTGCATGTTTAAAAATTCCAGCAAATGAAGGAAATTGGCTATTTCCCTGTCCCCCACCTGTATAATTTAGCTCTCTTTTTAATATAACTGTGTCTTTGTACTCTCAGGAGTTCCCCAAACCCATTCCCCATACTCTGATTCCCTGCCTGACAGACAAAACTTAGTCAATCAGAAAATTTTTTAATAGCTTTTGCTTTTATTCCCACGAGATACCCTGGCCATTCATCAGCCTCATTTCTACCAGCCACCCCTACCTTTCATGTCTTTTATCTGTTTAAAACCAATCACTCTTCCCCTCTTCTTTTTTTCACTTCACAAAAGGAATCAGAATTTAATAAAAGCAAGCTGCAAAATATCAGCATTAATCCCCCTGTCCTCATGGGGCTGGCACCATGAGTCCCTGGGTCCCCTTATCAGCACCAAAATGTATTTCACCAGTTAGAGCCCTTCTGATAGCATAAATACCTGCCATGCAGGTGTCTCCAGCTGACAAGATAACACATTATCAATCATACATCCCCAATTTATGCAAAAAGCACATCTTCCCTCTGTTTATTTCATCTCATGGAGGATGGAGAGCTAGGGAAGAGAGGGGGGGCTGAAAAATTAAATCTTTTCTTTTCTCGTACACTTGAAGAGCCAAATGACACATCTCCTGCATATACAAAGCAAAGGCCTTTCTCTCCTATAATTCGCTTATTAGTGCTTGTGCAACGGTGTTGTTGCAGAAAAATGGGAAGGGAGTAATTGCCTGTGGAATCCCATTAAGCCTTGTCATAATGCACAGTCCCAGAATGGGTACTGCAGAAATACCTCCATCAAAATTACCTGCCGGAGGGAATGGTGGGGGTATGATTAGCCTGATGAGGACAGCAAAAGGGTACATCCTGCTCTTCACTGGCCACCTTAGGTGCCACCTTAGGTTTCACTCATACACAAGGGCAGAGACATGGCCTTATCTCTGGAAACTGCAGGACTGGCTCAGCGCTAAATCCTCCTGTGCAAGTAATAAGGGATACTTTCCAAGAGGAGCTGTGTAGAGAACTGGGCAGAGACACTTGGCTTTGGCAGTGGCAAATTTTCACGTAAGGCTGATGGCAGTGGGCTATGCCACCATCTGAGGGGGGAATGCCAGAGGACTGTTGCAAAAACGATTGTTGAAGCTCACTGCAGGCTGAGAGCAGGAATTGCTTTCACTTGTGTCTTCTGATGCAATTCCCCACCATTGAAAAGGGAGGAAGAGTATGGATTGTGCAGGAAATATCTCTCGTTACTCCATGCTGAGGGGCAGAGTAGGGCTAGGACTGATCTCAGTGAAGGGTATGCAGCAGGGACGTACAAGTGCATGGAGAATCACAAGTTTTCTAAAGGTTTAGTTATATTATCTGAACTCCGTCAGGTTAAACTGGTGCAGCCCCCAGGTCCATAACAGCTATTGCTAGGAAGATACCTTTACCCAGTGCAGCTTGCTCTGCTCAGTTTAGAAAATTAAGCTTTAAAGGTAAAAGGACCTATTACAGGTCTCACAATTGTTTTGATTGAAATGTCCAGGTAAGTTTTCACTAACTCAAATAGACAGACCTGCTCAAAGACTGAGTTGACCAGCTTGACCTACACACTGAATTCTGGTCTCAGTGGTAGCTGTCATATACAGAGGACAAACCCTGCTAAAGAAAGAAAGAGGGGCACTTCATAAGCAGACAAACGATGATGCAGTGCCATTTCCATTCCTGGCAGGTGGCATTTTCTCTGCTCCACAGCACCTTCGCTTCACATATTGGTTGATGATGTGCAGGGAGGGAAATAAGCAGCAAGAGCAAATGACCTCAGAAACTTGGTTTCCATTGCAAGTGCCCTTATTAGGATGGAAGAAGGTAAGGGGAAAAAAAAAGGCAGAAAGTACAAGGCAGAAAATGCTTAGAAAAGATGTCTTCAGCTATTTCCACACCAGCTGCTCCTAAAGGGCATCTTGTTTCCTTAAACATATATTTAACCCTATTGTCACAAATGGTTCCTGTTCCTTTATAAAGGCAGGTTTAAAAAAAAATCAGGTGTATCACACTGCACTATTTATCTTGGTCTCTAATCTGTGCTTAATTTGTAATGTGCTTGGAATGGGGGTTGTATCTTTGGTCTTTGTGTGTGTAATACTTATCGTAGTGAATTTCTGTTCTACAAATACAGCTCCTGTGTGCTGTGTGCTGCCTCTGTACAAAAAATTAGAGATAACAATAAATCACAGTCAGGTCTGATTCTGGAAAGACCAGTTGTGTGGGAGAGGAAAAGAACAGTGGTTGTTAAACCCAAGTCCTAGACATTCCCTAGACATTCCTGTATACTCTTTCGCTTGTCACCTTCTGTCCATGTTTGCCCTTGCTACTTGTTAAAAAGTAAAATGACTCCTCTAGGATGAAGCCTTGTTCTGCTGGTGCTGAAGATCCCAGCTTTTAAGCTCTGGGGACAGGTGTGGTATCTGCCATCACTCACAGAGCCTGGAAATCAAAATGCTTGTGCCTGTTATATCAGTGAGAGCGGCTGCCTCACCCTGAAAAAGGACTCCCTTGACTGGTGGACTAGCTATAATGAATTGCTGTCCAAGCCAGTGTCCCTTTCCTCCCTCATCAAGGGTAATTAGCATTCTGCACCATGTGGGTCCCTGAAGCCTCCAGAGTCCTCACCTCTGCACTGAGGTGCTACAGGGAGAACAGCCCTATCACCAGACCCTCCAATTTTCCAAGTTGCAACTGATATCACTTGCCAGACGTCTACCTCCTTTTTTGCCCTTGGGACCTCTTCATGAAGACACCTGTCTTATTAGATTAGGACAGTTCCCTGTGGGGACATGGAGATGTATGGATCATGTCTACCGCAGTTTCCATCTCCAAACTGTGACACATCATCGATCAGCAACTTTCTGCTCTTGTGTCTCCTCTCTCAGTCATTAATGACCTTGATGGACACCTTCTGCTGTAAAAGTATATTGAAATGCCATGTTTTTACAGCACTGAAAAACATGCCTGTGATGCCATCTGAAATCCCCTGTTTCTTCTCCAGCATTGAAATTTTTGCTATATCCACAGTAAGAGAGAGCATTAGCATGAATGAACATGATGGAGAGCTATAAAGTTTTTATTATCACAATTTTAGGCTGTTCATCTTATGAGTGGCAAACTAACTCCTTGGGAGGGAAGTGCTTCGGGAAGCACTCTCTGAGCAGTTTCGGGAGGAATACCAGTGGGGGCAGAGGAGAGGAAGGACACGAGAATTTGTATTGTATATAAAAGCAGAATAAAGTCAGTTTACCATAATCCACCCTCAACTACAGTCAGGTGTGTGAAATTGTTATCTTGAACAGCTCTGCCCTGGTATAATAGAGAACAATATTTAGCCTCTTCTACGTGCTAGTTTGTGATTGAGTAATGTGATTAATGAAAAGCTGCTTGCACAATACCCACTGAGCACAGCTGCCATGGCACACATATATTTGCCAAATGTGTAAGCACTTTTCTCATATTTATTCTCCTTGGATCTCTTCCTCCTTTATAAAACACAGTTTCTTTACATCTTCCTCTGTTCTCTGGACTGTGACTTTTAGATGGGTCTGGATAAGTCTGTGAAGGGGGGGAGTTGTTCTGTCACTTATTGCTAGAGCACTGCAGAGCTCTCTGCATTTAAATTTATGTGTTCCGGCTTTTATTGCTGGGCCACTTGGCTCCTTTGAATTATTTCAGTCTCCAAATGAATTTTATAGTCCATTGGGGGCTGTCCATGCTTGTTAAGGTGATATTTCCATCTTCAGCGTGCTGTGGAATCCTATCGTCCACGCAGTGATCACTTCTACCCGCCAGCTGCCTATTGCTTCTTTAGGAATCATCTCTGCTCCTTGGAGACTTGTGCAGTTATGGGATTGGTTGTGTGTGGGGCTTCTGGAAGAAGAGCTGACTCACAGTGCGCAATGGACATTACTTTTGCTCAGAAAAGAGATTCAACAAATGCTGTTACAATGTTGGGTTGTGACAGCTGTCAGGCTGGGTTTTTAGTGTGCAGAATCAACAAGGTATAATTTTTGGGTACGGTGCATCCCTGAGCCCCACTTCAAGGGTTTCAAGGGTACCCCCCAGTAAAAGAGGATTGTCAAGCAGAGGGGGTCATCCCATGGGAGATGACTACAGAAATGGCAGGGACCAGAGCATATGCAGGGCTGCAGTTGCAGCAACTACAGATTCTACTTCAACCTGGTGTTCTGCTGACAGTGCCAAGCCTGTTCATCTGGGCCTGACAAGGCAAAAGGATGTTTGACTTCCTGTAGGGTTTCTCACAGCACAGTCCCTAAAGGCTTGGCTCTGATGTAGACTCCATTTTCCTGTGCTTTTGTGACAAGAACACCAGCATGGTGCTCTGTTATGGTGTGGAAAAAACTGAAACCACATCTAGACTTTTCCTTGCTTTGTTGCTCTTCCTTCTGATACCACCTTTTTTGCTCTTCATTAAACTGACCCCTCTCCCTCTTCCAGGGAGGCTTCTCATTCTGCAGCTGGGTCTCTTTACTGAAGTTGTCAAAGTTTGAGGGGCATTTTTGAAAAAATTCCCCATACCCTGCATCAGATCTCATATTGCAGCAGATCTGCATGGTGGCAGAAGTGGGAGAGGATATGAGGATGTTTTATCACTCTGCAGTGATGAGTGCTCAGGACATAATGTGGTGCTGCAGTGTGAGAAGTAGTCCAAGGACACATCTAACAGTTTGCACTCTTTGCAGGGATCACAAGTCTCCCTTTCCAGCTCTGTGTCTTGAAGTCCAGCATCATCTTGCATTGGACAGTGTTCTCAGGCACACAGTGTGCTTCTTGGCATGTCCTGCACAGGACCAGGAGTTTGACTCAATGATCCTGATATGTCCCTTCCAACTCAGGATTTTCTATAATTCTATTTCTTTTCTAAGAGACTTTACCTCTCCCCAGTGTTCTTCATAGGAGCTCTACAGACACACCTCATATTACTGCTTAGACTCTTCATATTTCTCTGTCTTGGAACCTCTTACCTGTTATGTGTGGGACCACTACCAAAAACCCCTTTCTGTTTGTTTGGCTGCCCAGCAGCCCCAGCACTTCATCAGTCCTCGGAGCCCAGAGCTAGAGAGATCAGCTCTGCTTCTGTGTGATACTGCTTGCTCTTCAGATCATCTGGGGTTCTTACATTTTTTCCCTGATCTCCTTAGCAGAGCTCTTGTAGGAATAAACCACTGGGAAATAACTTACCAGTTTCTTTTTCCTCTGAAAAGGGCTCCTGATGGAATTTCTCCATTAGTCTCCGTGGGATTTAATGTGATCTTGTTTCCTCTCCCCATTCCTCTTTTGTAAACTACTGATCTATGATGTATTGTGGCTGCTTCCACAATTCATTTCCCTAATCCTGTTGTTAGGCTAATTGGTTTTCTGTTTAAGTCCTAGATCTTGGAGATTACTATGTGTGGCCACTTTGCAGGATCCAAGCCCCAAATTTTCATTCTTCATTGTCATTAGCTGTGTTAGAGCCTTTGTTAATCCCTCTCCAGCTAACTATCTTCATACAGCAATTTAACTGCTTAATATTAACCTGGCATTCCTCTTCCATCAGGCTTGTGCTGTGTTCCTATGTCACCCTTGTGGCAGCCATTTTGTCTCTCCTACTGAGTGTAAATAAAAGCAAATTATAAATAAAATAAAGCTGAGAACTATGCATTTCCTTATTTTCCTCCCCTGTGTCCCTCCAAAGAAAATTAGTTTCCTGTGAGGAGTTATCATGTCCATCATTTAACTAAAGTGTACGTATCTAGCATTTTTAATCTCTCTTCGTAAATCAGTCCCTCCAGGCCCTTATCTCATTCAGCGGGTCTGGAAATTAAAAAATAGAATAGAGCTCACAATAAGAAGTCTGGAATGTCTTTTGAGGTGAGGAGCAGGGAAGGGACTGAGTGGTAGGAAATAATTCCTGCTGGTTTATAACACCTTCCATCTAAGGTCCTCAATGTACTTTGTGAACAGGAGGGTCACCACGTCCCCCATGAAGCTGGGAAGTCTCATCACAAGTCTGTGTCAATCAGTCAGGACTAGTCTTTATGAAGCATGTGCAGGTGTTGAAGTTGCTCAGCTACTGCTACAGGGATACAAATTATTTCTTCCCGCTGCCAGAAATAAGCACCTTCCTATTTCACTTGGAAGTGGAGAGGAGAGTTCACATTAGGAGTAGATGGCCTCTGAAGGAGATGAAAAATTCTGACCCATTTTAGCAAACGTAACTAGATTAAATATGAATGCATTATAAATATTTGGTATTTTAGAGGCAGGAATACTTGGACATGGAAAGACAAAGTGATATGTCCAGCTTATGCAGCAAACTAAAGACAGGCAGAGGGAATCTTCATCACTTGCTTTGACTGCAGAACAGTCCTTTCTGCAAGTAGCAGCAAGTTTTCCCCACTTGTGGCCAGCAGCGTGAAATTTGGGCAATACAGCTAGGGATTCAATTGAATGGCTTTATCAGAAACACCAGATTAGCTTAGAGGCACCAAGGGAACAGTCTTTCTCAGGAGATTTCCACTGCTTCTTGCTTTAAGGAAGATTGTTTTAAAGGAAGATGAGAGCAGTTGTCTTTCTGGTGGTATCTTGACATTCCACACTGGATGCCTCCAGTTCCAGAAGGGAATACTGGCCTGGCCTGAGATGAGATAGCACAAGGTACCAGGGGTTTTTTGGTCAATTTTGACTTAATTTCTTAATGTAGGCCTTCATTTGTTCTTCTCTTACCCTTGCTGCTTCAACCCATCCCCAAAACTTATCTCTCAGATTCATCCCTTCCCTCTGTCCTGATTCACCTTAACTGCTTGTTCAGATTAGGAAACATCCTTTCAGCCCCTCTCTCATCCTCATTAAATCTTCTTTTTATTTTTTTCTTTATCTTCATCTCCTCCTTCCTAGACTGTCACTAAATTTAAAAAAAAAAAGGAAAAAAAAGAGAGAGAAAAGGGAAAAAAAGGAAGAAAGTATCTTTAATGTGTTTTAAAAAATCTCTTTGAAAATTATACCGCATGTGTATCTTCTCTCTGTCTTTCTAGTTGCATGCATTCATTTATTTTTTTTTTACAGAACAAACTGAAAATTAGCTTATTGATAAAAGTCACGGTGGCTGCTGACGATTAGGTGCAAAGAGGCTTTGCCCCTTTAAGACATATAAATAACAAGCAAGTTTGCCAAAGATACAATGCTGTGTGTTTTAGTTGAGATGCTGGAGGGAGGGGTGCCATCCAGAGGGACTTTGGCAGGCTTGGGAAGCGGGACCATGTGAGACTCATGAAGTTCAACAAAGCCAAATGCAGAGTCCTGCATGTCAGTTGAGGCAACTACAAGCACAGACACAGGCAGGACAGAGGAATGGGTTGAGAGCAGCTCTGAGCGCTTGGGGATGTTGGTGAACAAGAAGGTTGACACAAGCTGGCAGCCTAGAAAGCCAAATGTATCCTGGGCTACACCCAGAGCAGCATGGCCAGCGGGTAAGGGAGGGAATTTTGCCCCTCTGCTCTGCTCTTGTGAGACCCCACCTGGAGTGGTGGGGTGTCCAGCTGTGTCCAGCTGTCGAGCCCCCAGAAACAAGAATGACATGAAACTCTTGGAGCCAGTCCAGGGCAGGGTGACAGAGATGCTCAGAGAAGGCAAGATGAGAGAGGTGGGATTGTTCAGCCTGGAGAAGGAAAGGCTCCAGAGAGACCTTAGAGCATTTTCCAGTACCTAATGAGGGGTGTAAGAGAGATACAGGGAGACTTTTTACAAGGGCCCATAGTGATAGGGTAAGGATGAACAGTTACAAACTGAAGGAGGACAAACTTAATTAGATGTGTAAGAATTTCTTTGTTGTGAGGGTGGTGAGGTCCTGAAGCAGGTTGCCCAGAAATACTTGGGACATCCTATCCCTGGAAGCGTTCATGAACAGGTTAGATGGAGTTTTGAGCACTCTAATAGTGTCTAACGGAAGGCATGCCCGCCCATGGCAGGATGTTTGGAACTAGATTATCTTTAATGTTCCTTCTAACCCAAGCCATTCTAGGATTCCATGAAATATGAAAAAGATGTCTTTTACATTTAAAAGGACAGGCTGAGTATCTGCATTCCTCCTCCCTCCAACACCCCATGACACAGGCACAGATGTGCAGGAAAAAGACTGGTCTAGAAGCCAAAGATAAAAGCACTTTTCCCACAAATATGCAGTTAACCCCAGGCACTAATTCCAGAAACAGCTGATGTCTCCAGGCCCTTGAGAAATGTTCTGGGTTTTAGCAGACTGCAAATTGCAGCATCCTAGCCCTCGTGGCTTCCATTAGTCAGCCCTAGCTAGGAAATGGTACAGAAGAGCAGCTCCTTACCCAATGGGAACAAGAATGGGATGTTCTCTTTCAATAAGCAAAAGAAAACATCAGCACTTTGCTTGTTTCAAATATGTGAGGACACAGACCAAAATGACTCCTCAAAATACCCTTAAGTTTGGAGAATTTCTTATCTGAATTTGTGTATTTATAGATGTTGCAGTTAGGAAAAATCACTAACACATCTTGGCTCTGATCTCAAGGTGTTTCTATAATATGGCCATGTGTGTCCATTGTTGCAACCACCTCAAGTACTAAGAGGAATGAAACTGCAGCAACCCAGACTTCTGTGTTGCCCATGTGCATCTATCCAGAGTTTTGTACCTTTGGCAACTAAAATTTATGCCTTTGCAGCTTTAGAGCTGTTGATAAATAACCAAGGTTATTTACCAGGTAGCTGGCTGCAGTTGCCCTCCTAGTATTGTTAATGGAGCAGGTAACTTTCTGGCAGCAGAGGTCCAGACCATCTGTGCAATCCATTTAGGCACTGGATGGGCACTGCCATGAAGGAGAGGGTTTGATGGCTGCATGCAGAATCACAGAAGTGTGGGCTGGAGGGGACTGCTTGTTGGACCTCTGGTTTCCAGTCTAAGTTCTTCCTTCAAGCCAGGCACCTCCCATGAGCCAGTGTGTCAAGATCAAAGGTGCTACATCTTCTTCTCCCAACTTTCCCTGCCTTGTGGTTGCTGCTAGATTCTTACCACTTTGCAAACACCAAGGGTAGCTATGGCTGCCTATCTGAGTCTCAGTTCCAGAGGCAGATTACATAGTATGTTGAAGAGCCATTGTCAATCCAGATCAGCTTATTCATAAAGGGTTTGTGACTAATGACTGAAACCTGCTTCAGCCATTGGCCATCACTGCTGCAGAAGACAAGAAGCTCTCTCCATGTAAAGACCCTCCTGTGGAGAGTGTGCAGACTGCTGGGAGAAAGGACAGTGTCTCTGCATAATTAGGAAGCTTGGCAAACTCTTCCACTCAGTCCATCACTCCCCACCATCCAACTGACCGGAGAGCCCATGTCACAAATGAAAGGGTGCATCATGACTTTCCTGCTGAATATCTGGCATAGTGATGGAGTAGAAAAAAGGGAAATAAAAACAAAAAAATAATTTAAAAAATAACTCAGAAGAAGTGAAGTAAGATGAAGATGGAGTATATCACAAAATGAGGAAATTTTGAATCAAAGAGAAGGTCAGTACAAGTGGATCCAGTCATGGAACAGTGGTTTGCTTTTTTCCCCTTAAGAGTAAGAAAGAAGCTGAGAGAAGCTCCAACACCATGAATAACTTTATCTGTGTTTAATCACTGATATGGCTTGTACTGGAAGGCACCACATAATAATACAGACTGGAATTGCTGCACAGATCCAAGGAGCTCTGTTGTCCTTCTTAGATTACTTTACAGGGAGACTAAAGCTGGGCTTTCCAACAGCACCAACAAAATGTTGCTGAGAATTCAGAGGAAGGTACACATGGAGCAGGGGAGGACCTTTGACCTGACTTGTGCTAGAATTATTTTGCTCAGAGATGGAAACTAGTCTGACTTCTGTAGTGGTGCCAAACAAAGCCTATAGTATATCCATTTGCAGTTTTATGCTGTAGAATTTTGAAGTTGCCTTTAGCTCTCCCATTTCTGTGTGATTCTGCCTTTTATCTCCCCCTCACTTTCTTGGTACAAAAGCAAGTGTGATACCTGTGCCTTGATGTCTAGGTTTGCCACTCCTCAAAACCACCATGAGGCTCAGCAATAACATGCCATCCAAACAGTAGGGAGCACTTTAATGTCTTCTGTCTCAGGGACATAGCTGGCATTTGCCATACAAATCTCTGTAGTCCCCTTCAGTGTTTATTCACTAATTGTTATCCACTGCTCCCACAGAGCACTTTGTTTTTGATGACTTATCTAAGTGGCACATTTATTCCCCTGCAAGCTTTGTGAGCAAGAATGAATTTAGTTTATTCTGTTAAAGTGAAAATTAAGCCAGTGGGCTGCACTATTGGAATCAGAAGTTATGCAAAATGAGACTGTAAAATGCACTGTCAGTTACCTATGTGATACTCTCGCTCCCTTCCCAGTTCTGCCTTCAGGAGCTCTCTTCCAGCCCATGGCTCCTACAGCCCTCCGAATGCAGAGTGAACACCAGGAGTTATTCTTTCTGAGTGAATAATGTACATGGCATATGACCTTCTGGGACATACCCTTTCATCACTAAGGAACCATGAAGTGAAAGTACCTTTTCAAAGCAGCTCCTGGCCCCACTGCTTTTACCAGTTTTTTTACCTAGAAAAGGGAGGTATACACTGGTATAGTTTCCTTCCTTCCTCATATGCCATTCAGAGGATTTCTGCCTGGAGTGTCCTGTTCAGGGTATGATGTCAAGAAAGGCAAATTAATCATTCCTGGGTTTGCAACTCTAGAGCAAACATTAGGCCCTTCCCTTTCTTTCTTGCTGGCAGTTGAGAAGGTGGGGTCCTCAAAAGCTCACACAGATCCACTTACCTCTCTTTGCTGTCTTGCATGTTCAGATGGGAGTGTCTGAGTAACTATGGGAGTCTGTTTCCCCAGGTGCCTGCACAGGACCCAGCACTCAGGGCCCTCACCACTACTGGGGCGCGGGAGCCCAAAAACAACTAAGCATGGAGCCTGGGATTTTGCTGGGGAGAAGTTCTGATCGCTGTGTTACAAGCAAAGGAGGTTTCTGAGCTTCCTCAGACCTGGAATGTGATCAATTAAACATGAAAACATGTTTAATTAAACTTACTTGAGAAAGCCTGGAAGGGTCATGAAAACTGAAGGCGACGATGCCGGTTCCCCGCAGCATATGGCAGAGCAGCCGCTCTCCTCTTGCTGCAAACGCAGGACTGGCACTTCAGAGGGACGTGCAGCCCTTTCATTTTGCTGTCACCATGGCAGCAGAGGGATCAGCCTGGGAGCCGCCATCCCCACTGCCACCTTATGAACAGAAGAACGTCCCTCAGAGGGACCCAATTTCAGCAGAGGGAGGCAAACAGGGAAAAACTAGCCATTTTTCCGTTGTTGAAGCCCAGCTGCTTGGCAGAGGACAGCATGCAGCAGGAGTGTCACTTGCTGTGAAGGCCCTGGGGGCCCCCTATGCTGTGTTCCACTGGGATTGAAGCACTTTATTCTTGTATCAAAGAGAATTTATATTGGACGTCTAAACTCCTTTAAAAGCAGGGAAGTCTTGATGCTCCCTGTGTTCATGGCTGTTTGATGTGGGGGCATTTCAAGGGGCAGGTAGACCTATTTTCTCAGCTCCACCTTGCACCACACACATCCTCAGGAACCCAAGGCTTGCCATGGGGAGCAGGTCTGTATTGCAACCATCAGCTGCAGAGATGGGGAGCATTTTCACTTGTCAGAAAGGATGACTTAATTAATGAAGGCTTCTTTAGATCTCTCAAGTGATCATGATGAGCCCTTTCCCATGGGAAGGCATTATGAAAGCTAGCTTGAACATTGAGGTAGGGAGCTTCCTTGGCTCCAAATGTCCTGCTGTCCATTTGCTTGTTGTGGCTTCCCTCAGCTCAAGCAGCAGGCCATCATTTGATATGCTGTTTTATGAACAGATAATGTGCTCAGTTATATGTAACCATGGAAGTTATAATCACAAACTTGAAAGGCTGTGGGATTGTAGGACACTGGGAAGTCCAAGAGGGTTAGCCACTTTTGGTGGCTCTATTTTTGTAGTGCAGGGGGGAGATTTTTATAGGGTTATAGTGTTTCACTAGGAGTTTGAAGTATCACAAAATTCCAGGCATTGAGTTTTTTTTAAACCTGCTGGTCTTTCCATATCTTTTAGCTGTATAAGAAGTAGAAGGGAGTGGCTCTGGCAGCCCAGACTTAGAAAATGAGCCCATACACTAGGGGAGGCCAGGAAACAGGCAGGAGGTGAAGTCAAGGAAGGGAAAGACAGGCTCAAAGTGCAGTAGGTTTTTGAAAATAAGAAGAAATTGAAACTCAATCCAGCAAACACTTAAGAACCAAAGGAGGGATGAAGCAGGATAGATGTGCTATGATAGGATTTCAGAGTGAGGAAAAAGAATGCTAATGGGTATGTTGTGCATGCTTTGTGTGTCAGAGAAGCTGGGGAGAAGTTGCATTGCATGGAAGTGAAGCATTAATGAGCGGCCAGGCATGTCTCCCAGCTGTCAGGACAAAAGAGAAGGGCTTGGGTGCTGGCTCTGTTGCAGAGCTCTTTCTATCCCAAGGGACTTCAATCAAAAAGTACCTTTCCTTGGGAGGTTCATTATCTCCCCTGTCTTCCCTGCAGTCTCTCATTCTCTTCACGGACAGAAGTTGCCCCCAAACTCCAGAGACTAGGCTGCATCACAGTGGCCTCGTTCTTCCTTGCAGACCTACCAGCTCCCTAAAGGCTTCTGCCTTTCTGCACTCTGTCAGGAAATTATTTTGCTGAAGAGAGGAAGCATAGTCATTGTAAAAACTATTCCAATTAAGAAATTTAATTGCAAAGGAAGAAAAATCATCTGTAAATCAAATGAATCACCCTGTTTACAGCACAGAAGAGTAAGGAATGATCTGAGAGGAAGCTGACATTTTGTTAGTCTGAGGCAGCTGAGTGCATCAAAGTAGCAGAGGACATACTGGCTTTTATAGCAATAGCAAGGCAATTAACCTTGCTTTCGCTATAGTTCCTTGGACATCTGATTGATTTTAAGTACCAAAATGTGCCCTGTGTTCTGGCTGCCCCTCCAGCCTGTGCTCTCTGCTGGGCTGTAGGATGTAGGGGGGCTGTGCTGAGGTGGCTGGCAGCAGGGAAGGGGCAATTGCTGCAACCACCGCAGTGGCCACCTGTCAGCTGAAGCTCATTAGCTCATCTAGCACCTGCTCCCACCCTAATGAGATGGGGGGAGCACATACAATAAGAGTTTCTCTGCCTGGACACAATGCAATTACATTTGGGATTGTTTGTCTGTCTCTGCATGCAGCATAAGACAGCAGAGGTGCAGCAGAGGTTGGAGCATCCTGAGTAGTCAGGGTTTGTGGCTGACTGTTCTGTATATTTATAGTAAAGCCTCCAGGCTTTCCTCTGAATTGCTGTTGCTGTATAAGGAATGAGAGTGGCAAGAGACATCCAGCAAATGGTCAGAAGGAGGTGGGATCTGTGAAGCAGTCACACTTCGTAAGATATTGGCAGCAGTAGCTGTGTGTCTGGTTGCTTAACTATTAAATATCATGTCTGTACTCCCACAGGATGTTCTGCAGTAATAATTAATAGTGATTACATAGTGATAATACAATGGTTATGGTAATAGTTCTATCAGCCTGCATGTAAAGAAAGATGAGCCAATACTATAAATACAGTACCATGTGAAAAGCAGTTTTAATGACAAGTGTATTGCATATAGTAAATATGCTGATATTGTTTATAGTAAATACTATAGTTCCTCACCTACTACAATCAGTCTTCGCAGTTTCCCTGCAACTAACTTCCAGTGTTTCAGTCCTGCTCTTCTGTTTCCCTCTCTACCCTCAGCTGCATTGAGATGCATCAAGATTCATTCCTTCCAAGTCAAGTGAGGAACCATGTTGGGCTGAACAAGGTGCCCATTAACATGTACACTAAACCTCCCAGCAGAGACCCAAGTACCCATGTCAGACAGGTGCTCAGTACAGCTGCACACACACTCAGGGCTTAGAAGGCTTTGCCAAGATCCCCAGTTTCATTAGGATTTAATTTCCTTGCACTGTGTCACATAGAAATAGCGAGGAAGGTGGATGAGGGATGGAATGACATCTTTTAAGCTTGCTTAGTTAGGTTATGGTGTCCATCTTATCAAGGCACACTTCTAGATTCACTCTAGCTGTGCAAGAAAACCCAGCCTCCTCTGAGCAACTGAGGTGAGCACATGTGTGCTGCATGCTTGTGCCTCCTGCCAGTGGCTTCAGAAAGGAACTTGGGGCCATTTGTGGGGGCTTAGTCCCTAGCTATTGATGATTTCTCAGGATGCCAGCAAACAAAGATGAAAGAAGAAAGCTCTGAGGTTAGTGATGTCTTAAACTCTAGAAACCATAACTTAAGGGAGCAGGGGTTAATCAAAGCAAGATCCTCCTTAGGGCACAACTCAGAAACCAGCTACAGCTGGGAGAGGGGCTGCCCTAGGCAGAGCAAAGTAGTAGCTGGGGAGACTAGTTACTATTTCAAGACTCTCTTCAGCATAAACCTATGAAGGAGACAGGTTCAGAAGTCCTATGAGGATAGATCCCTGCTAACTGGAGAGCATCTTGTTACTCATAGACTTTGCAGTATAGAAGACACATGTTTCCTCAGGCCCACTTACACTCTGCAAAACAGAACACAGCATCGGGTAAGTTGACTAACCGGCTGAGTGTTCTGGGATGATAAAAAGGTGCAAGGTATCATCAGAGAGAGGAAGAAACTTCCTTAGGAATGTAACCACAAGTGAAGGATTACACAGCCTGCACCACGCTGGAGGCTGCCCTAAGGCAGGCAGCTCTGCCTAGACACCCTGGCCTATGTTCCTGGCCTAACAATGAGATATACCTGTGGGGGAGCAGCAAGTGTAGACATCAGCTGTGAAGTTTTCCCTGCTTGTTAAAGCCACGGTGTGAGGCATGACCCTGGTGCTTGTTAGAGATCCAAGGAGCATTCTGGCAGCACAGATCTATACAAACACAGTGTCTTTTGCTATCAGCTGGTGAAAGCTGCTGCACTGAGGTGCTCAAGAATATGAGCTGTAGTGTCTCTTATGCTGTCGTGCATATAGGATGCATTTTAAGAACATGCTGTTATGATTGATTTTGAAGCATTCCAAATTAATTGAAAGGTAATAATAGTGATGGGCCAGATTAGACTTCTCAGTCAAGCACTGGATTGGTAGCATGATAGAATTAAAGACTTCTTTTCCTGGTGTTAACTGAAAAGGTTGGAAGAAGTATTCTTTTGCAAGAGATGTCTTCCTTTTCAGCTTGGGAGCTTGAATCAAGTATCTAAACCCTGCACTGTAACAACCCAGACAGCTCTCTTACAAAATACCTTTGTGCAAACTATTTTCCAAACTCAATTACCCTTTGCAGTCACATTATTATGGCTCTGTATAATTCTGTGTATAGCCTTCTTGGTGGAAATTTTAGGAATGCTTCAGTGCTTTATAAGGGCAGAAGTGGCCTCATGGTGTGTTGGAATGCAGAGGGCTTTGAAGGAATGCAGACGTATCCTCAACAGCTGTCAGTATTCTCTGAAGATCATGAGGCACAGAGGGCCCAAAGTGCTGGAAGTGTGATGTGCCATGGTAACCTCTGAACCAAATCTGTTTGCTTAGGAGCTGAAATGTGTCACTTCCTAGTTTCATTCCAAAGATTTTAGTCCAGTGCCCATGTCCACTTCAGAGAAGATGCCTTTATTTTCTGTAGAGTTTACAATTCTGTTGTACCTTGGCTTGAAGCATTGTCCAGCATTCCTGCTGGTGCAGCACCTGGCCCAGCTGAGGTGCCTGGGGTTCCCCTACAGGACTTAAGCCAAAGCAGCAGGACCAGGGATTGACAACACCTATGCAGCCAGAACAGCTAGGGATGAACTTGTTGTATGTAGGTTGCAGTCTACACTTCCCATGCTCGGCATGAGCAAAAGTTGAGTCTATCTTTCTCACAGCCAACCCAAGTGAATGAACTAAACCATGTTACAAAACACAGAGCCTGTGCATGGATAGGACAAACCTCTCTGTGCATCACTTGTTCTTCCATTGAGGAACCCAAGGGAAGTCATGGAACAAGTCAGAAGTAAAATGAAAGCTTCTAGCAACCAAAAAAAAAAAAAGGGGGGGGGGGGAAAGGGAGGGGGAGGACAGGTGGACTAAAGGGAAAGAGAAGGAGAATCTGTACTCTAGTTTCTCTCATTGTCTGCTCTCCTTTTCTTCCCATTTTTTCCCTGCTTGATATTGCGTAAATGCCTTTGTGTCTGTTCCCTTTACTTCTCCCAAATTCCATCTCTTCTCAGAGCTCTGGCTTTAAACATGCACACATATATGCAAGTAAATGCAGGCCTTGACTTTTCACCTGGGAAACTAGAGGGATAAGGTGAGCTAAGCTTTTAATTACAACTACTCATTCTGGGAGGCAGGGAATTCAAACTGACAGTAGATGCTGCGGCACTGCTTAATCATGTCTTACAGAGAAGAGGAAAAAATCCCCATGAATATGCTGGAGATTTTCTGAATATATAAGGAAAATATTATTTCTTTTCGCTTTTCCCTTTTCACCTTCTCCTTTCATTTTTATTTTTTTCTTTTTACTTTTGTGCCAGGTGGAAACTACGTGTTAGATACTGAGGATTTGATTGTGGCTTTTATTAAGGTGAAACTCTTAATGTGCAGCTGTGACCCCTAGGATAAAGCTCTTTGTGCCAGGGTATTTTTGGTTTGGGCTTTCTTTTTCTTTCCTTGTCTTTTTCCTTCTGTATCTCTTTTAAAGCATTTAATGGACCAAGTTCATTTGGGCTTTTTCATCCATTGACATGACTGGAGTTTTACCACAGCCACCTTTGGCTCTAAGTTATTTTCCTGATGGGAGGGTGAACAGTGTAGGAGTTTAGTGGCACTGCTTCAAGAAAAGCACAGTTGAAGTTGTTTGAGGAAGAAAAAGGGGAAAAAAGCTACTTTTTGTCCCACAAATAAATCACTGACAGGTTTTCCAGCATTCAGGAAGAAAAAATGGTTCTCTTTTGCTGACCACAGGCCAGCTATGATTCATGGTCCAATTTGATTTACACTAGGCACTAGGTTTTTTCCAATTCATTCCAGGACTTGTGCTTTAGAACCAGTAAGCACTTGCTTTGCTAAGCAAATGGGAAGGTAGGATCAGATATGGAAACTCTGTTAGGATAATGGTATGAGTCCCAGGAAAAGGCCTTCCTACAAAAGAAAAGCAGAATAGAAAGTGAAGTGTGCGCACATTTTAGAAACATGACATCTCTGCCAAGTCACTGGAAGGCAGCCTATCTCCACCTCTTTTTGTCCATCCACACAAGCTTGTGCTAGGGCCGTGTCAGGCAAAGCCTGCTCCCTCTTGTTGCTGTTCTTGTGCCACCTTCTTCAGTGTGGTTTCTTATGACTTCTGTTGAAGCCTCTGACATGCCAATCTCAGTTCAGGCTTGGATGTGGAAATGTTCTAGTCTCCACCAAATGCTGCTGCAACAACTTCCAAACCTTTCCCACTTCCTTCTTTGGGTTAAATAGTTTGGTGAGAGTGTGAAGCTATTTCATCTGAGTGTGATTGTAAAAGAAAAAGGATGTCTTGCCTTCCATAAATGAATTCAAATTACTTAGATAGGGATACTTTGCAAAGTGGTGCTATGCACAGGGGTTTAACTTTCTTAATATCCTTCAAATGTTTAAATTAAAATTTACTGAAATTTTTTATTCTTTAAAGAGGATGTAGTCAGGGCCAAATTTGTTAGAAGCCTGTCTGAGAAATAAGGTAGAGATGAGAGCTGAGAGTTCAAAGGACAAGTTAGTCAATAGCATTATTGAGTTCTTTCTCCTTGTTTGTTTCCCTGCTTCAAGGAGAGCTGGGTCAACATCAGCATTTCAAATGGGATGCTTTTTGGGTTTGAACATCTCCATCTGGACCTATTCTTGCATTTCTTGTTCTGAATGATGTCCTGGTTCATTTTCTTTCTAGTAGCTGGTGCAGTGCTGTGTTTTTAATTCTGTATGAGAATAATGTTTAGAACACACAGGTGCTTTAGTTTGCCGAGTACTGCTTACCCTAAATCAAGGACTTTCCACTTTTCTGTGCTCTACCAGCCTGAGGGTGTACACAAAGAAGCATTGCCAGGACAGCTACTCCACACTAATCAAAGGGATATTTCATACCATAGAATGCCAGGCTCAGTAAACAAACTGGGTGGAGGTGTCTGGAATGGTCTGGGATTGGTCAGTGAGTAGTGTGTTTGGCATCACTAGTTTCCCCTGGTCTTTATTCTTCTCTGTTGATTTAGTAGTAGTACACTTTTCTTCTTTTCAGTTACTAAGCTGTTCTTATCTCAACCTACAAGTTTTAGTTTTCCCCCCTTGATTCTCCTCACCACTGGGAAGAGGGCAGGGAGAGAATGGCTGTGTTGTACTTAGTTGCTGGCTGGGGTTAAATGCTGGGTTTCTACTTGGGGTCTCCTGGCAGCTTCCTGCTGTGGACTGTGACTGTGCTGTGTATTAGGTGAGGCCTTTGCATAGCCTCCTGTGAAAGAGGAGATTTGTCTGTCTTACTGGCATGAAAAACCTATCTATTTTGCTACTGCTTCTGAATATCCTCTGCAATGCCATGATGACCCCTCTGATTAATTTCCACAATGTAGATTTGCTAGATAGACCTCAGCAACCTTCTACATAACCTTCCTAACCTGTTGTTACCCACAGGGCTCCCACTAGTGAAAGCTGAATAATTTGGCTAAATTTATCACCTTCAAAGAGATTTATGGAATGGTATGGCCTTGACATACAACATAGACTCCCTTCTCCAAAGATGTCTTGTGCACAAAATTTTTATTTCTTGGCCTCATCTCTTTAAGATGTTCTTCTTTCGTTTATGTTCTTCAGCTTGGAAAACTGGTATTGTGTCTGTGTACAGTGTGAGTCATCTGTGATAAAGAAGTGGCCCAACCTATGTAGTGTTCAGTTTAGGATCTAAAAGTTTGTATAAGGTCCCTTGCTTTAGATAGATTTCACGTGTGACTTTAGTCAAGTGGGAGGTGTTATAAGGAATTTGGTGGTTGCTTAATGAATCAAGATCCACAGGGATCTGAGCTGCCAACTTTTGCATATGCATAGAAGGCATTTTAAAAAACTAATATATTCTTTAGCTTAAATAAAAATAAATATGCATGGGCTTCTCAAGAACACTTGAAATCCCAAAGGAGCCAGTTGTACCCTTTGCAAGTATTTTACTGCCATTTAGTTACTAGAAAAATGCTTGGAGAATTTTCCTTTTGGCCTCCATGATCACCTTATTTTGCCTGGCTTGTTCATTGAGCTGTGAGCCACTTCCCTAAGACACAGCAAGGGTACAGGTGTGCAGTTGATACTGGGCTGGTGTGGTGCCTGGCAAGGAGGCGAGGGGCACTCCACAGTTCAGTGTTACAGGGTGTTACAGGGATTCCCTATCCCTGCAAAGGTGCATGTCAGAGTTGGGCTGGCTTGTTTGTTGTGAGAAGAATTGTCTTGTTTCTGTTTTTATCCGAGGGATTGTTTCATACCTCCTCCTTCAGCAGGTGAGAGGAATCTCAGCCCAGGGCAAAGTCACTTTCTTTTTTAAGTTGGTTCTGCTGATCCTGAGGGAAGAGCTTTGTGAACAAACAGCAGGATAAATGCAGTTTGTGTTGGTGCCCGGTTTTGCTTAATATTTATGTGTACTCTGTGAGCCATCACTGGTCAAAGCTAAGGCACAAAGGAGCCGTGGAGGTCTGAGGTAGAAGGGCTTCCATCTACTGGTTTGCTACTTCCCTTGTTCTCCACCTCACACCTTGACACCTTCTTCTGTGAGCCTCTTGTAAAGAAGTTCACCTCAGCCAGACAGATTAAGCACTCTGACCACTCAATGACCTACATTTCAAACCACCTTCATAGCAGGCAATAGTTCTGGGTAAGGGGCTTGAGTTTACCTATCAAACCTTTTTGGGGAGGGAGAGATGGAAAAACGAAAAAGAAATGACAGCAATGTAAGCAACATGCTAGAGAAGGGAGAAGCAAAGGGAGAGGAAGCATTCAGTTTGATTTGTTGTCAGCTCAAAATGCCTTGGCCACTGACTTGCCTTTAAGGTGTTGTGAGAGAGGTGAGACTAACAGTGCAGTCAATATGTCAAGAGGGTATGTCTGGGAAACTCATTTATTTAAGACAATTGTGATCAAAAATTCATCAACTTGCTCTCCCACCATCCCACTACAGCCTCTTTCTTGCTTTTCTCAGCTGGAAAAGACTTCATAGTGAAAGAAGGAGCAGCACTTAAATGCTTATTTATGTTGTCATTTCTAGGCATTTTATCAGGTCTCTGATGAAATAGATTTTCTCTCAAGAGGTACATATTTTCTGAGCCAGAGGGGGAGAGCACTACAGATTGCTAAAAAGTCTGCCCACATTCAATACATTTGTTGCATTATTAATTATGATAAAAGCAAGAGGTTATAAACATTTTCTTTTCTAAATACTAATTGCAGCTGACCTTAGCTTTAAAAAAAACCCAAAAACACAAGATCAGACAGGGGAGTGTGATGGGGCAGAAGAAGCACAAACAAACTCATTGAGCCCAAAATGTAACTGTCAAGGCAAAACTTCTTTCTTGACAATCCCCAATGCTTTCACATATATCATTTCTAGAAGCACTGCCAGAGCCAAATAATTTGAGACTAGAATTATAGCAGAAATTAGTGGGATTCTGTTCCAAGAATATCTATATGGTGATCACTTGTCACTTGTCATTACAAATAAATCCTACTGGTCTTCTTCCCTCAGTTTCACCAGTGGCTTACTTACACTTGAGAAATAATTCCTCTTGTCCCCTCTTTTGCAGCAAGCAAAATTCATGTTGCTTCTTTGAATGGCTTCTGGTGTATCCTGATTCAATACAGCTGTTCTGGAGGGGGATAGATACAGGAATTTTTCATACTTGTTTTTCATCCAGGTGCTGTTGAAATGTGTTTTCATTGTTATTGTCAGAACACTGCACAATTCTGTGGTATCACTTGGGACAGCAATGTGTACACAAAGGTTTAGGCAGCTTACCTTATATCCAGTTGCCTCAAACAGAATGAGGGATGTTGTGGGGATTTTGGTTTGGGTTTTTGTCTTAATCTTTTTTTATTTTTTGGTTGTTTTGGGGTATTTTTCTGTTTGTTTGGGTGTTTTTTTTTTGTTTTTGGTTTTTTTTTGGTTTTTTAGAGGAGAGGATGGTTTCTTTTTTGGGGTGGGGGGGCAGGTTGGGTTTTTTGGGGGAGGAGGGTGTTGAGGTTTTTTTGGTTGGTTTGGTTTTTGTTTATTTGGATTTTTTTTTTCTGTGATTATGTACCACAACAGCACCCAGAGCATTCAGCCAATGCACAATTCCTGTTCCATGTACATGCAGTGAGGGGTTGTCTGAGTAAATGGGTAGAGAATGAGGGCATGAAGAAATAAAGCAGATTGTTCTTATTCCTCCATCTCTTCAGTGGATCCAGGGTAGGAGAACCCAAACATCATGAGCCTTGCACTGCTGTCCTATCTCCCCCTCTCAGATACATCCAGGCTCTGAACAGGGTGGTTACAAACTAGACTATCTGCTGGTGGTACTGTTGTTCAGAGCAGCATGAGGCAAATTCTGCCAGTTGAATTCATCACAGCTGTAATGAAAGCCACTGAGTTTTTATGTTTGATGCTGAGAGCAGGCTGTGGCATCCTAGGTGTGCAACAGAAATTAAGAATGATATTCTACCATTACGTGAACGGTTGTGGTTGCTTGTGTGTATGAACCCTTGGAAGGGTTCAGGGTTGAACAGAACTGCCCACAGGCTTTTGTTGCTTTCTCTGGACCTTAAAAAGAGACACTGTGTTTTAGCACTAGAGCTTAGGCTGGTGTTTGGGTCTACTTTAAAAAAATGGAACACGTTCGCTAATGTGTTGGCTTTGTTTGCAACAGAATGCCTTATTTCTGTTTATTATTTCACTCATTTATTATTTATATTACACTAACAGCTAGAGGCCTCTTTCTGCCAGGTGTCAGACAGATTCTTTGTAGGAGGAAAGTTTGTATTCTAATACTCTGAGAGGCAGGAGTGTGTTCAAAGGAAGTAGCAAATGAGTTGCAGAACTTGGGAAAGGACCTGGATCTCCTGAGTCCTGGCTTCTTGACTTAACTCATAAACAGCTACATGACCCTCATAAACAGCTGCATGAAACAAAGCTATTGCTCTTGCTTGGTGTGAAGTCTTTAATTTAATCTGATTCTTAATGGGAACCTTTAAACATGCTAAGCAACCAGTACTCTGCTTGGATGGAAGGATGGTCTTTCTTTAAGATACTGTGCATCTGAAGAGGGCTGTGCTGCCTGAAACCAGCAGCCACTCAATGTTTCTGGAGCCTAAGCTGATTTTTCATGGGCTCTCTATATAGCAGGGAATTGGAACCCTTGCTTAGCTTTTCTTCTTGCTACAACATATTGTCCATGTCACATGAGATACCAGGGGAATCTTCCCCAGATGAGCAAGTTAAAACCTAAGGGGTTTGATGGCCCTTGTCTCAGAGTCTAAAAGCAATCTGTCAGAAAGGAACCAAACCCTTGGGGATTCACATCTGCTTTCATTAGGATAATTAAAGAACAGAATAAGCAGAACAGACTTGTACCTTTTAAGATGCAAATGAAGGATTCTCTGACTAGGGTTTTGGAGTCAGTTTCCCTTCATTCTTATGCAAAGTTAAATACCAGTTTGAAACACAGTGGAATAGCCTTAGCATCTTGATTTAATGAGTTTTCTACCAGTGCTGGAACAGAGGCAATTTCCCCTTATCTTGCATACTTTTTTCACATGGCCATTTTCATTGATTATGGCCTCCTATGTAGGATTCTGTTGTGGACTGTGAAAAATAAGATACTCTTTGAAGCCTTGGGCTCTTCTCTAGAGACCAACTGTAATCCAGGCAGCCCATTTGAAACCTGTGTTTTCCTCTGGACTAAGGTAATGACTGCTGGCCATTTGCTACACAACTTGGTATTTTCTGACATGGGCTGAGAGCTGTCATCATCTCACGAGGGCAGCTGTGAGATTGCACAGCATTTGGTGGGGTGGGATGTGTCTTTCACACGGGCAGTGTGTTAAACCATGGCTACAGTCATGCAGGGAATATCCTGGGAACATCACACTGCTTCCTGGGTTTTAGGAACACCCTGGCCTGTGGAAATGTTCCTTACTTCTCCCTCTGTGCCCTAGCAAAGATGAGGACGGATTCCTGAGGTTCTTACCTCCAGGGAGCAGGCAGCTGCCAGTGCACTCAGATAGGTCTGTGCTGGGAAAAGCTCAGTAGCAGTGGCTACAGTGGATCATCAGAGCATGAGACCTGATTGTGAGCCTTAGAAACTGTGGTACATTTGCTGAAGTAGGTATGGTAATGAAGAGACTTGCAGTTGTGTTTTCAGAGGAGTGTTTTTGACGTCTTGTCTAATCTATGTGGTATTCTTGTCCTTTGCCAATGCAGCAACTTCTTACATTCACTAATGTTCTGGCATGTCTGCACACTTATTCATGCCATTATTTCTGTCATCAGCCAACTTTCCCCCCCAACCCCCTTCAGTTAGGCCGAATAAACATCAAAGAGATGCCTTTTCCTCAGGGATGTCACTGAACCAATTTCCGATGGACAGGGTGATTTTTCTTATTATTTATTTATTAATTTTCTCTGAAAATATCAAGGCTCTTCCAAAAGCACTGCTTGGTTTATTCCCAGTGTGCTGGGGCTGTGTACACATGCCAGTGCTACTCCACACATGTGGTGTTTTGGTGTCCGACACAGTCAGCTCTGGTTCAAGTGGTAGACTTGCTCTTTTCTGCTTGCTGTGGTGTCAGTACTTTTGCCTCTACCTCTGGGACAGGTGCCAGAAGCTATGTGCTAAGCAAATCAAAAAGTCATTGCAGCATACTGGCCTTCACCTCTTTTTGTAAACATTCAGGTCTTAAATACAAATTAATGTTTCAAGGTCGCATGTTTCCTCAGGGATGCCTGTTTACTTTATTGTTAGAGAGAAATTTGTTCTCTTGGGGGCTGAAAACCAAGAAAGATCATCTCTTTTTTGCTCCCACTTCCACGCTTAGGATCATAGAAAGGAACAGAATAGAATAAAATAGAATCATTAAGGTTGGGAAAGACCTCCAAGATCATCAAGCCTAACCTTTGACTGAACACCACTGTCCAATAAGCCATAGCACTATGCCATGTCCAGTTCTTCCTGGAACACTTTCAGGGATGGTGATTCCACTCCTTTCCTGGGCAGCCCGTTCATCTTCTTAACTACCCTTTCAAAGAAGAAACTATTCCTGATATCCAACCTGAACCTCCCTTGACACAACTTGAGTTTCCTCTTGTCAACTTTTCTCTTCCCTTTTTCCTTACTTCCTTCACCAAACAGTAACAGTGCAATGAGCCTTTCCAAGCAGGACTGCCCTCATATACACTTTCACTCATGAGTGAAATCTTAAGCATGCTATAAACCTCAGCAGCTCTTCTCTTCACACAGGAGTTTTGCCTAACTCGGGACTGTGTTTCTTTAAGTCACATCACTCATCTGGGTATCTACCCTGCTCCTGGAGCTTGATGACAGTCAATTCACCAGGGGACAAAGGCTGAAACAAGAACTTAAAGATCACGGTCCATCTTCTGATACAGTTGTGCAGTAGCCCAGGTGTTTGTTTTCACTAACTTCACTTAATTGCTTCAGTCTAAAAATTTGTTCTGCTGTTCTTTAATAATTTTTCAGATTAAATAATGTAGCTGGAGACATCACCTTCTCATTGGGTGGTTTATTTTTATATGGTAAGTTGCCTTGCAGAAGAAGCAAGCCATCATTGGCTGAACTGCAAGTGCAAGATTATGGCTGAATATATTATCTTAATTACATCACACGGGCGTCATGTCCACTGCAAACTACCAATGAGATAATCCTAACCACACCAGCTGTCAGCAAGAGGAAAAGGGGGAGGTTAGGGATGCATTTAATTTTTGTACATGTGGCTATTTTACATAAACAAGCTATTGCATCAGTATCCGTTTGAAAAACATGCAGACAAATTATGTGAAGCTCTTTTTTTTTTTTTTAATGTCTCTTATGGAATCTAGGATGTAACACACAACTTGTATTTTTTCAGTGTGAAGCTACTACACTCATAGCTTCTTACCGTAGGAAGCAGGCAGAACCAGCAGCTGTAGCATGCTCTGGTCCCAGATGGATGAAGCACATATGCCACTGTACAAAAGCTGTGCCACTAGGAAAGTGATCAAAGCTTACTATTTATAACTATTGCATTTGTAGTCTCCCTCTGCCTTAAATCCAGGAACAGAGCTCTTCCCTGTCCCAGCTGCTTCCAGAAGGTGTTCTTAGGAGCTGTAGAAAATCACTAGCACCCACAGCCACTTCATGCAGTCACCTTCTAAAGTCTTCCATTTTCAGCTTGTGAGGTGTCGCCAAATGCACAGCAGTTCTTACAAACGGGATTCAGCAAAATAAATGAGCTGAAACTCTGCAAGGGGATTATTCATCATAGCAGAAGCCTGAGCTGCCACAGTGTTTATCATCTGTAGTGCCTTTGCTATCAGTTCCATCACCAAAGCCAGTGCATGTGTCATGTGTGTGGTAAAAATCAGGCCTGGGAACTTTCCCTTCTGCTTTTGCAGCTAAGAGGAGAGGTTGAGGCGTGTGAAAACAGTTCATACTCTCACTCTTTGGACACAGACACCGCAGTCATGGGTGAAGTATTTGTTTATCTCGCGTTTGTTTTAGCTTAAGGGTGTGAGCTTTTTTCTCACTTCTCTGCTCTAATAAAAGATAAAAGAGGTTGTTCCATCTCCCCCCCTCCCCCCACACCTCTCCTTTATTTGCCTCCTCTTCTTACTGTTTCCGTTGGTCTTTCTGGAAGCGAGAGAAATAGAATAGTTTAGTGAAAAGGAAGAGAGAAAGATGAGAGAGCTGGAAAACTAATGGAGGACAGGTTGAATGACAGATAACCTGTCTGCCTTTCTTACATATTTCCTCTGCAGCTCTTTCCAGTCACGCTCATGTACTTTCTCTCACTCATACAAAAACATACACAAACTGTCATCTAAACTTTCATTTTCTCACCCCTACCTTTTTTCCTCTTCCTTCTCTTCCTCACACTCATGAATTTCCTCTGTTGAATGTATTCAGGGGGAGATATAAAAACACTCGAGATTCATTATGGTATGGGAAGGTAGAAGCTATCAGTAGCGTGAGCTGTTTTTGAGGAGGAAAGGAAATTCAGACATGAGAAACCTTGGAAACTCCATTATTTCTGGACCCTACTGAGGCTAAGTGCATGTCTTCATATGAGAAGGAACAGCCCTATGGCTGCTGTTCCTCATAGCAACTTTCCCACGTGCTGCTCTACAGTCTAGGTAATTTCAGTGGGATCAATATTCTAGGCACTGTCCTGCACCAAGAAAAGCCCTGGGATGGTCACCTTTGCTTCAGGGGTCACCATGGCCACGAGGGAAAAAGACAGTATTGCAGAAGAGGGAGCAGTTGAAGTGGCCTATAATTTTGGATGCCTTGGTCTGCTCAGCATTTGAGAGTGGCAGGACTTGGGTTTTCAGAATTCTCTGTCCAGGGCACATGAGACTGGCCCCATGAAGATGACCTCATCTCTTATAACATTGCTTCTTTCCCAACACAGACACCTAACAAAGACTAGGGGGAGTAGAGAAAACTGTAGTTTTTTGACTTTTGTAACCCCATCTTGCCTTTCAGCAGCTCTCTGTTCCTTTCAGACTGTTGTCTTGAACGAGGAAAAATGAACCAAAAAACCTGCAGAAGGGATGTGCACACAGATGTTTTTATCTTCATTTCCAAGGGAGGTCTGCCCTTTGTCCCCTTTTCCCAAATAACCAAAATCCATCAGATAACCTCTTAAGACCAAGCCTAAGGCAAAATCAATCTCCAAAGGAAATAGCAATTGCTGTTGCTCAGACAGCAAGCAGAACGTGAAATCCGTATTGGCTTATTAAAAGCACAGGCTTTGCCTTGCTCATGTCTAATGATGACAGGCAGCAATTATTTTTATTACATGCACACATGGACACACATGGGTAAAATACAGACTGTTTTAAAGGCAGGGGTTTCCTTGGGGTGCTTGTAGTGATTCTCATCACTCCATCACTGAGGGTGGGTGAATCCTCCTCCTTGAGAAATATCCTGTGTCAGCAATTGAATGAAGTGCTCTGATTTATCTCTTTCCCTCTGGATTTTATTATCTGTTCTGTTTCCTTGCAAGGGCTGGATTTGAAGGGGAAATGTATGGAGGTTAGACAAGCAAGTAGTGTGGAGGCACCAGCTGGGGCTCTGATGTACAGCCACAGGTTTAAAAGTCAGTGGGATAATAGCACCCAATTGGTCCCAGAAAAGAAGGATGCTTTGAGCAGAAGGTAGGCTGGAAGTCTCCTAATTACTAGAAATCAAAAGGATTCAGTCAGGCATGAGCTAGAAACCTCACAATTGGGAGACAGCCCAGTAGAAAATGGCTGTTGAGCAGGCAAACTTTCTCAGTTCTTCATAAATGTAGAAAATTATTATTGTCACACATTTTCCTTCTTCTCTCGCTTCTCTGTAGAAAGAAAAACAAGCTCTGCCTTTCACCTCCAGTCACTCTGGAGTTACTGTAGTCATGTAGGGCAGCCTCCCTCTGCTTCTGCTTCAGTGCTTTATGCTGGTAGCTAGCACATCCCACAAAATATCCTGGGACAGTTTAATGATCTGTTTTTCTTTAATTACATTTCTTGCTTTAAGTTTATCCTTCCCCTTTCCCTCCTCCACCCCAAAGCTCCCTCCCCAAGTACATCTGTGACCAATCCAGCTGCATGAGCTGGTTATGTAGTGACCTGCTTTGGGCTGTTTCATAACCTGGAGGGCTTTGGTTAACTGAGAGAAGCTGGTGTCAGGTGGAACTAGGACACTTTGCACTCACCCAGTGATAGTTGATTCCTTACAAACACAAATAGAAGGGGAAGGCAAAGTGAATTATCTCCCTGATAGGACTGTGGACCAGTCAGCTACTTTCTTGACAAATGTGCCTTGTCTGTGGGTTCTTCTATTTGTCACTGTGAGGATTTCCTCTCTTTTGTAATTTCTCTCCTGTGGTTTGAGCAAAGTCTTGGCAACTGAGAACTCTGTTCTTTCGCTATATCTCTCAGAATTTCATGGACTCTCCAATTTATTCAGGTCAAAACAGACTTGTGTCATCATCTTGTGTCACTTGCACAGGAACTGCTTTGTGTCTTTCACATGCCTGGCCTTGAGGGCTTCATTTCTGCCTGTGGTCTTGACTAAACATATGATGCCAGGATGCTTCTTAATTTCTTTCGTTATGCAGTGCTGTTGGCAATCTAGTAAGACCAATGTCTCTTGGAGGGGGAGAGGGGAAGTTTGGGAACAGCAAGAAGGCACATCTGTTTTGTTTGGTTTCTAGCAGATCTGATCAGAGCTTTTTGTGACTGAAGTGTCACTTCCAGTTTTGTTTTTTTTTTTTTTTAATTTATTTTATTTTACTGTCTCATCTCCTCCACATAGCTCTATAATCTGGTGCTGATATGCTCAGTTATTGAGAATGTGTCACTCTGTCTTTTGGTTGGGAAAATAACCACTTGCAACTGTGCCTACAGCTGCTGCTGTTGTACTTAGGCCTGTAGATCTATAGGGCAGGCCAGGACCTGACACCTTTTACCTGCAGTAGTTTGAGGACAGCCCCATCTTGCCAAGTTCTTTTAGAATTTTGCTTTTGGTTGAATTCTCCATTTGCTGTCTTGACATGGGGAGTAGCCACTACATGAGAAGGGACAGGCCAATTTGAGCTAGTAGAAGAAAGCAAAATATGCCTCTTGCTTCTTTGGGAAGCTCTGAGAAAGAGGGAACAGAAACAAGTATAAAAAAAATCAAATCCTTGCTCAATCTTTGCATGAAGAGCAGCTCAGCTCTCTATGAACTCACATCTCCAAAATGTCCATGGAAAGCAATGCTTAGGTAGGAACATGTGGATTTGTGGTCACAGGAGAAACACGGACATTTTAGTTGCAAACACTACAAGATGCTGGAAAAATCCCTGCAACTGGAGCTCAAATCACATCTGTACAGTATGAACAGCTCTATCACTAGCACTTAGTCTGTAGGCTGTTGTTTAACACCTTTGCTCAAAAGGAATTCCATTCCCCTAATACCTGTTTTATGGATGAGATAAAGAATGGACATGTGAATCAGGGTCAGCAACTTAGACAGAAATACAAAATTTTTATTAGAATTTACAATACATTCATGTAATGCCTGTGCACTTAATATTCTAGAGGACAAAATGGAAGTTTTATTTCACTGTTAAGATGGTAAGCTGTAGAGGTCTGGCCTGACACTTGTGGAAATGAATGTGCCTGATCATTTTCCAGCAATTCTTGCTATACACTGCTGCTGCCATGACTAACTTTCCACTAAGTTTGTACACAGGTGATTTTATGCAGTTTGTTTAGGATTTTTCCATGCCTTCTTGCTGTTACTCCAAAGAAGATATCCTTAAAAGATTCTTTATTCGTAGGATATTATTGTTATAAGGCACAAGTATGTTAATGTAGAACCGATTTGGCTTTTACTGCTTACAGCCTTTGTTGCCCCAGGAGGTCATCAAGTCAATTATTATAAAAGGATTTTTAAAAGGGCTTAGATAATTTTATGACCATTTGTAATTATGTGTTAAGATAGGGGTAATCAAATCTTATGCTTTGTGGCAGATGATAACCACAGGGATTATGAAATGGCTCATTTTCTCTCTCATGCACCACTTGGCCATTAGGGTGGAGTTTTCATCTTCCTCCAGATTTAAATTAATTGCTGCCAAGCACAGGAGACTGAAGGTCCTTAACTTTCTGATCTCTCTGGCAGGTTGAATGCTGCTGGATTGTGTCCTGCTGCTTTCGGTCTGATTTGTGGGGCATAGTTAGGAGAGATGGGTCCAGTAGAAGAAACCCAGAGTTAGCATGGGGTGACAGGGACAGTTCCAGGTGCCCTGTGCTTCTCATGACTGAAAAACTTCACATCTGAATTCCTGGTCATGGGGGTTGCAAAGTGTGGGCAGTAGAGTATCATCACATCCATGTGGCTTGGGTTTTCTGGCTACAAAAGCACAACCAGGGCAGCTTCTGTATTGCCTGGCCTCTAGGCAGTGTCTGCATAAGCAGTGGCTCTAGGTAAACTGGATTTTAGATAAGAAGCCTTCTCCTTATTTTTTCCCAAGCTTCAGCTCTAGTGCTTGTGTTGACTCATCTTTAAGATGTACGTTGGTCAGGGGAAGCCAGGCCAAGGGAGGTTGGGAGTTTTTGGAATTTTTTGTTCTGTGGCTCTGCTGTGCTGGTTCCATTGTGATCCATGCCTCTCTGCTCCATTTGTTTCATAACATGGTGAAAATAGATGAAACATTTCACTGGATAATGAATTATGGCCTTGGAGGTCCTGCAAACCATTTGTGAGTGTGAAGAAAGTAATGTTCTTGCCAGCAGCTGCTCTGGCTTATGCAGTTCTTTGTGCAGTTTCCTCATCAGCTTTCTGTATAAAACTGTAATTTCAGTTGTGTCCAGTTTGAGTCACTGTTTGACAAACTGGTTTCCTTCCCTGATTTTTTTAACCTTTTTGTTCGCAGGTAGCCAGAGACCAAAATTCAGTGTGTCTTGGACAGAGCATGGATGAATAAAATAAAGCCAGCCAGAGTTTTTCTCTCAACACTCTATTTTTAGTCTTCAGCATCTGAAAGACACTGTGCAAATACAGATATTTTGGGGACTTGGCCACTTCTTGGGATAGATGTGGTGGTGGCTTGTACACAGCAATGTTAACCAATACTGTGGAGCAACAAAGTTTTAAAATGCTCTATCAAGTAAAGGAATATGGAAATGGCATTTCTCCATTTTATCCAAGCTAGAAGACTGCAAATGTCTCTGAAACTCTATGCAAGAGATTTTTCAGGGCCTTTTGCTTCAGCCAGTACTGCTCTGAACTGGCAAATCTGAACTGGCTCTGAAATGCTGTGTTGTAATGTGATGCTGTCCATCTCTCACCAGTGGGAAACTTAAATACTCGATGGAGAGAAATGAGATCAAAAGGAGAAAAACTGCAGGATGGTTGGCAAAGGAGAATAAGAGATGCTGTCAGGAGAGGAACTGAACTGAGAAGGGGAGTAAATGAGGCAGATAGATGCAAGGAGCCTGTTCAAAAGGCAGGACACACAGAGGAGAGGCTTTCAGAGCAAAGTGATGAAAGGGCTACCATGCAGGACGCTGCACAGTGAGGAGAGCAGTGGTTAGATAATGTAAGGCTGTCCATTTACATTTATGTCTTGACATACATTAGAACCCTCCCTTCACAACTGACATTCCTATTTGGCTCCCACCCACTCCCCCTCCTCACCTTTCATTGTGTCCTGCTGCTACCTCCCAGCTACTCAGGCTTTAGGGCTTGGAAGAGAAGCTATTGATAACTCTCCCCAGCTGTCATAGGCTAGTCCTGGTAAGGATTAGATGATCCCATGATGCTTCAAGATGTTTTGTTTTTTTTTTTTTTCCATCTATAGAAAAGAGGCAGTTTAGCTTTCCTGAAAAACACTGCATCTTCCCTTGACTCAGCTTGGTGGCTCTACACCTATTCACTCAATATACATATTGTGATGTTCGCTGTTCTTCCACAAATTGGGCATAGGAGTCCTTGGGTCACAGGACTGTATGTTTTAGTGAGCTTGGTCCTCTTATTATCTGCCGTAATTAGGGAAAACTGTAACTTCATGGGACAGAAACTGTCAAACCTGGTTCTCTAATATGCCCATAACTGCAAGAGTTTGTAAATAGAGAGCACCAGAGCACCAAAGCACTGATTGGAGCTCAGTGCAGAGTTTACCAACAACCACTAATTGCCAGCTCTGTTTGGATGAATTGTAAATGGCCAAGATAATGCAAATTAGGAAGACACTCTCTTGGCAGAATTTTAGCAGCTTCTGGGAACTGGGGAAGTCATGCAGCTCCCTTTGTAACTGAGAGCAGAGCCCAATTTGCTGTGGCTTCTGTAATGCTTACTTAGGCTGGGAGTGAGTCAGTGGAGCCCAACTGGATCACATGCTGCCCTCCAGGTGTTTGTTGCTAGTTAATTCCATACAGAATTGGGACATGTGGTTTTGGGTTTTTTCAGTCTACTCTACTTATTTGTTGTTAAGCATTAAATTAAAAAAAAAAGGAATAAAAAAGTTTGTAATAAATATCAGCTTTGACACTGATAAAGTTTGAAAATACTTTTTTAAAAGCTAGGTTTTTTACTTTTATGTACTGGGTTTTTTGGGTTTTTTTTTGACAATACGTTTTGTACATTGAGAAACTTCCTGCCTGTAGGAATACTTGTAGGGATATGAGATCAGCACAGGAAAGTACTTCAGAGATACCATTGTCTTTAATCCCAATACACCCTGAAATTTTTTGACCTACCTGATAAACTTATGAGTGCAAGTGGAGTGGAGTATACTCCTTGGAGAAGGGAGGAGGAGAAACACATCTCCCCCTGCATGGCCCCTTCCAAGTTTGTTAAGTGCACTGTCATGGAGAGAGCCCTAACCCCATACATATGTGCTTAGGTCAGCAGGGATCTGCAGATTTGAGCAGGCTGTGGTGCTGGTGGTCTGGTTTGGCAGGCTGTGTTTGAGGGTAAGGCAGATACAGACTCTTCAGCATTTGCAAAGGAAGTTATTTCCTGTGTGAATCCAGAGCATCCCTCTGGCTGCCCTGTAAGGTCTGGGACCCTGGCAGGGGGTCAGGAACCCCCCTGGACAGAGCCCCCAGAGACACTGTCTCTGATCTCTGTCCATGGAAAAGAGTTTTCAATCTTACAGGATGAATTACAAGCTCTGAGTGTTTGATATAAGTAATAATTACATGTGGCACGGGTGCAAAAATAGAATTTTAGTATTCTAGGTAAGGGGTCCAAAGGGGGCAAGATGGAGGAAATTTGGTATGCCTTGTCCTTTTTCTTCTTCTTCATGCCCTCCATGTTTCACTGCAGTGTTGGCATTTTTCTATTGGTTTAGGCTGGGGACACACTGTTCAACATAGGTGATAGATATTGGCACATTATTGTAAATATAGCACATGTAGTTTCTGGTATATAATGTTTGTAACATCCCACTGAGGGGCAGAGCCCCACACGCTGCCCTGCAGGACAGACCTGCTGCAGGTCAGATAGAACAGTTATAGATACGCAAGAATAAACAACCTTAAAAACCAGCACAGATGAATTACAGCTTCTTCTTTGGCAGTGGAGCTGAAAGACAGAGACTTTCTGCAATCTCGGGGTCATTTAAATATCACAGATTCTGACCATTTCCCCTATTTTTTCTGCCCCTTGAAGCCATGTAATTTGGTGGGGGTTAAGGGAAGGAAAGTGGCTGGTCTGCGCTGGGCAAGGAATGAACAGAAGTCCAAGTTAGGGGATGCTGGGTCAGGCAGGGTGGAGATTGACCATGCTTTGTTCAGCAGCACAGCCTCAGCAGAACACATAGAACAACTTCCATTTAGGAAGGGATCCAGATCCGTGAGAAGCATTTGGCACTTCTCATTGCTGGTGATTGTCTGGTGCATACTGGGGGAGTGAATATTGCTGAACTTGACAAATAACCAGTTGGAAATAGTCAGAAACATCTTGAAATCTGCTGAGATGATTCTCTTGATTTGAAATCCCCTAGGCAATATGTGGTCCAATAACAGAAGTTTACTATATGGATATGAAAATACCTTCCATACCATCCCTCTCACAGAGTAATACTGGTGGAGCAAATGGGCAGAGAAGCTACCCATGGGTTCTGGAATTAGCTTTCTGTTGCACATCTCCTGGTAATTCATGTTTCCAGGAATTAACATGTTGAGAGTTTGCCCGCCAGAATATTTGTGGAAAGCAGTCACACCAGGTGTATGAGCACAGCCAAAGCACAAGTGGGTTTAAAACTTTAAAAAATTATTGGTGGAAAGTGGAGGTTTTTTTGATATGCAGTCAGCTTTGGAGAGGGGGAAAAAACACTTGTTTGGGAGGACGTGTGTGCATAGGATTCCTGTGTTTATAGTGGATGGAGTGAGCACACTTTTTAGACTTGCAAGGAGTGAAATTCCTGAGGCTGGTGGGGTAATTATTTTGAATTTAGCTTGTTCTGAGTCAAGACTTGAAAGAAAATGAGAAAAGCCTGGAGCTCTGAGGGACTTTGATTTCAGCAGTGGAGAAGAGTGGGTGCCCATCATGAAAGAATCCATAGGCTCAAACCTTCCATGTGTCCTCTTCTGCTCAATCTCTAAGTGCTGCGCTTACGTTAAGCAATCTCCATCCACAATGGAGTCAGTGCTCTTTATTTAATAACTGTGTCACCGGGCTCCTCTGAGAATGGGAGTGCCAGAACTGGTTGGCTTTTTAATGAGGTCTGTCAAGGGAATTGGTTACAGATGGGGAAATGAGGCACGTTCCCTCTTCTCTGGCTTTAACATCCCAGCTCTGGAGTAGAGGGTGGGTTTTGTTAAGTGCACTTTGTGGCTCTTTCTCATCTGAAACAGCTGACTACTTAATGCAAAATGCTGCTTCTCAGCCTTAACACAGCAAGGGAAAGTGCTGCGTTACAAAAGCGCTGTGGGAGCGGAGAGAATGGGGAGGACAGCACGCCGTGTTTATTTGCTCCCATTACGCCAGTGCTGCTCTGAACACAGATCGAAGCTTTTCTTCCAAACGGCCCCTTGGCACAGGTTATTTGCACATAAATGGCCGCAGGTGATTTATTTATTTGGCACAGCTGGGTTCTGCAAAAGAAACTGGGCTATACCTGCCAATAGGTTAATACTTCTCTCTGCAGCACTGGGAGGGCATGCAGAATTTGCTCTGCTGCAGGAGATAAAGACTGTGGCTGAAATTTTTGAGGCTGTGGGATAATTTTATACCTGTACTGTCCTCTTGGCTTGCTTGTTTGCTTTGCTCATTGACTGTGGTGCAAAATAGAGTATGGGGCCTTGAAGGAGGGAAAAATAGAAGGCTTGTGTTGTATAACTGGTCTAGTGTGTTGCCTTGTTGAAGAAAAAGAAGAGCCTGCATGTGAGGGAGCAAAAGACATGGACTGCTGTGGGATTGCTCAGTGCACAGAACTGACAATTCAGTAACTCATTGTGTTGAATGCCACATGGCCATCGAAAAGTTATTCCTTATCATGAGGTATTTTAAATCTGCATCAGATTTATCTATATAGGTAGCCAGCTCTAGATTTTGATGACTGAGTTTTATTCCTTGAATACCACTCACACTGATTTTATGTCCTTTAGGGCTCCTAAGTGGCCACCTGTAGCCAGACATCATGGTCTGTATGTTTTCATAACTCATTGGAAAGAGTAAAGTTTATCCCAAAAATCAAATTAAAAACTTCTGAAGTGTAGAGTAATACATGGTTACCTCCAATGACTTCTAGGATGAAAAGGACTTTCTGTATGGAGTACCTGAATTCTGGAAGTTGGATATCTAGGAGTTCTGGGGAGAGAATTGTTGCAGGTAGGATTGTAGAGACTGGGTGGTTATGTACCTCAGTGGGGTGAACTGAGGATGCTATGGAGACAAATTTATTTTAGAAACGACCTTGTAAAATTTGGGGTCCTCAGAGCATCAGTAGAGAAAGTGGTCTGAAAATCTCTAACATCTAACTTCAAAGGTGCTCGAAGACTTTCAAGTGCAAATGCTTAGAAGCTGAAACATCATCTGAGAGCAGAGAAGCTGGCTTGTTTTCCTTCTCCTCCCTCTTTTATTCCCAAAGTGGAATTATCCACTCTGAGAGTTCCATAAAGGTTTTCCATTATGAAAACCTGTCTCCACTGGGCAGTATATTTGCAGGAAAAGCCAAAAAGCCTGAAGCCTGCAGCACTGGAACCCTACATCCCAAGGCACTTCTGTCTTTAGATTTCACTCTGCAATGAAAATCTTTTGTTCCTCTCTAGCCTGGTTGATTGCCTCTGCTCTGTGACTTACATAGAATTTTAAGAGAAGGAGGTTCTGCCCTTCTTTCTCCTCTTTTTCCCCACTCCCTCATATTTGGATGAATATCCTCCCATCAAAGAAGAAATACTATTTAGGTAGCTGCTATCACTGCCCACGTGGAGTAAGGATGTGCCTATACAAGACTGCACAGTGTGGGGTGGGACAATATGATTTTCAGGGCACAAACTGAGATTTGGAAAACCTGGGTCCATAAGGTCTGTGTTATTTCTTGGATGACTTCTTTACTTTTTTGGAACTTTATCTTGCTGATTGTGAAATGGGGATTTGTAACGTTCTCTTAAATCAGAAGAAGGCTTGCAAACATATAAATGTTACTGAGTATTGGATGCTGGGGACTGTATAAATGCATTAGGGTTTCAACCAGTAATATGAGATAGTGAGCTTCTGCTTGAAGGGGCTGGAAGGTAATTGGAGATTAAGTTCTGTTCTGGATTCACACTCCTCCAAACCTTGCACATAAGAAGTTGAAATGAGCCTGGAATATGACATCCAAATTCTAGAAAAACAGAAATATCATCTACAATAATGATACAGTTAGGTCAGTTAGGAAATTAGCATATGTTGATTTTTAACAGATTTGAGGTTATTTAGTCTTTGCTGCATTGTCTGCTATTGTTCTATAGTCTACAGTCTATAGGAATTGGGACTTTTTTCTTGTGCCTTTAGAAAAAATAGCCTTTTTTATTCTTCTAATTTTTATGACAAAACCCTATCTACTTAAGGTTAGCTCTATTATAAAATTTTCCTTTTAACAAATTTAACATCACAAAAATATCATGTGAAATGCTTCTTTTTCATTACTGAATGATAAATCTAAATGTAGAAACTGAAGTTCTCAGTGGAAAAAAGGTCTAATTTTTTTCTTACACTTTTGTTATATCCTTGGAAATAGCAATGTCCTTATGTAAAATAAAACAGATTCAACTTTCTTGAGTTGATCAACTTTTATTCATATTAAGTATTGGATGCAGGACTAAAATGTGAATGCATATAACATTCCTTAAGGGAGTATGCTTTTGAACACTCAAATTCTCTGGTCAGGAGAGGGTAGGAGTCATCATAGGATCACAGAATGGCTTGTGTTCGAAGATTATCTTGTTTCAGTCCCCTGACATGGGCATGGGACACTTCCCATTAGACCAGGCTGCTCAAAGCCCCATCCAGTCTGGCTTTGAACACTTTCAGGATGGGACATCCAAATCTGTTCCAGTGCCTCACCACCCTCACAGTGAAGAGTTTTTTTTCCACCACCTAATTTGTCCCCCTTCAGGTATTGGCAAACTGCTATAAGGTTTCCCTGGAGCCTTTTTTTTCCAGGCACAACAGCCCCAACTCTCTCAACTTGTCCTCATAGGAGAGGTGGCCCAGCCCTCTGACCACTTTTTGTTTCCCTCCTCCAAACTCACTTCAACAGGTTCATATCCTCCTCATGTTGGGGGCCTCAGAGTGGGACAGTTTTCCAGGCTGGGTCTCATGGGAGTGTATTACAGTGACAGAGCAGGAGGATCCCCTCTTTCATCCTGATGGCCCTGCTTCTTTTGATGCAGCCCAGGACACTGTTGGATTTCTGGGCTGCCCAAACACATTGCCAGTGATGGTGAGCTTCTTGTCCACCAGGACTGAGTCTTTCTGCTCAGGGCTGCTCTCAATCCATTCTCTGCCTAGCCTGTATTTGTGCTTGGGTTTTTCCCAGCCTAGGTGAAGCAGCTTGCACTCAGCCTTGTTGAACTTCATGAGGTTTGCGTGGGCCCACCCCTGAAGTGTGTCAGGGTGCCACTGGATGGCCATCCTCAGGAAATTGTCTTAAATGAGCAGTATGAAAAGATTTAGAGCACTGCCTCTAACACCCAGAAGGTGAGGCAGAGGGGGAGTATCTTGCATGCAGATTTAGCCAGGGCATATCTGTGAAGGAAGTTCTGAACATCTGCCAGTTTAAAATGGCTATACATGTGCTTAGTTGCAGTAATATAGGTGTTTCAATAATGTGTGAGCATAAAGATCACCAATAAAATCACCTTAGATGCCAAATGGTTTTGGAGCAGAAGCCAGGTGGAGGTTTTATGACTGCTACATGTTCAAGGTCTGTTTAGGGATTTAGCAACTGGCTTTCCAGGAATGACCACTTTACTCTGCCTACCAGAGTTGTCATGAGGATCATTACATGATACTGGGACACAAGAGGTTGAAGGTGCTTGTGACCACCAACAAAAATGGACGAGGTTGGCTCCTCAGGGATGTCTGCAAAGATAAAGCTGGAGCTTCATTTTTTTTTTTTTTTGAAGGAAGGCAGAGCAGAAAACCTGTTAGTTCTTTGCAGTAGGCCTTTGCTGCTCTAAATAAAGTATTTGAGTTCATGGGATGAAGAGAATGTTGTTCATGTCATGGCTGGAGGTAAAAACACAGGATTTGAACCTGAAGCATTTTCTGCAGTACCGGATTAAGAAATATTATGCTTCTACAAGGAATGCGTGAGGCAGTGTGAGATGAGAAACACTGCTGAGAAGAGTGCACAGGAAGAGTTGTAATCAGGCAGCAGTGAAGCTTTGCAAGGTTCTCTCAGCTTTTGCATTTCATTCAAGCCTGAAAACCTCTAAAGGTCAAGAAAAATTGTGCATGCATTTTCCCCAGAATTATGGGGTAGGCTGTGTCCCTGATATCTCTGGGGTTGTACACCTTTTTTTTGTTTGCTTCTCTTCCTCTCCTTGTTCATGCATATGGGTTTTGCAGGTGGTTGGGAATCAGGGGAGTAAAAAAGTTTTACTGTTAGGAAAAAATAGCCAATGCCCCTCACATATGCACAGCTCATGCACATACTTGCTGCATTTGACAGCAAAATCAATTAATCATTAGGAATCTCCTCCTGGTATCAGCACAGAAAGGTTTCTACTCTGCAGAAGGTAAAAAAAAAAAAACACATACAGAAAAAGGAAAACCATTTTTCCTTTTATTTTTTTTTCTCTCCTGTTTCCCTTTCCCTGCACATAGGCACATGCTCACACCTGCAGATGTTGACACAGCAGTCTAGCTAGCCAGAGATGCCAGTGAGTGCAAACATTGTGGGAAGGCAGTAAATATCACTCTATGGAATAAATGGCCCCCATAAGTCCCACTTGGGAGGATTATATTTTATAGGTCTCCTCTCTTCTGCTCCTTGTTCTTTGTTGTCTCTTGAGACTGTGTCCATGGGGCTCCCCTCTCATTTCCCAGGAGATTTCAGTTCCCTTTACTAGCTCCTGCTTCTTTCAGGGAAGGAAAGCCCACAGCAAGACAGCTCTCTGAAAATTTGACCAAGATGTTTTCTTCACTGATACAGAGTGTGAGTCCCTTCTGTAACTTCTGGGATACTTGTTCCCAGTGCCCATGTTTGCTTCTGATTTAATGCAGTGCTGAGAATGAGCTGTGTTCCCAAGCTGCTGTGTGAAAAAAGGGCAAATATGTCATCTCTTCTAGCTGAAATCTTCAAGGCAACAGAAGGGATCAAGCAGAAAACAGAAGGGACTCTATATTAAGGTGACCTGGTAGTCACAGGATTTTTATTTGTTTGCAGAGGAAACCTGTGTATATATGGATATGCTGTACAGAGAACAAAATTTATGTTTGTGGTACTCTGATCCTCTGTATTGCTATTAAAGGTCCAGCACAGGCTTACCTTAGTCAAACATCATTACCCATACCTGGCCACCCAGAATTTCCTGCTGGAAGTGTGCATGGCCTGGCACTTCTTCCTGCTGCACCAAGGACCCATTTAATGCAATTTCACTTCTTGTAAGCACTGGCGAATGGATTCCCCCCTGACAATCTCCAACAGGCACAAAGAAAATAGATTCTAGGTTTTCTGTCTCTTCTAAGCAGAAAACAAGATCATGTACAGGGACAATGAAGAATTTTAATAGGGAAGGGTTAGGTCAGAAAGGTGACTCAATCCACACACACACACACACAGACCTGTCTTTTCTCTGTAGGTAAAATTCACATTTACAGCAGTTCCACAGTGTTTCTTCCCACTTTACCTATGCCCCGCTCTACCATCATTAACTCTTCAGCCCAAGTATTGGGGGCCAGAACCCTTCTATTTTTCCAGCCTGTTATGGGCATGTATCTCTGCATCCCAGCCCAGGAGACAATTTTGTCCTTTGGGATAAAAGATAAAAGAGCACAGCTTTCCCACTCCCTGCCACACCCTTGCCCCCTCCCTTAACTCTCTGTATCCTTAGTGCTATAACATCCATTAGTTCACTAAACATGAATGAAAACTCCAGTTACTCCCCATCTTTGGTAGGTTTTTACATTCAGGATCCCATTTAAAATAATAAAAAAAAAGGTGAAATAAAATTAAGAAGACATGTTGATATTAGCATTAAAATTCTGTGGCAATAACTGCAGCGTGTTTGAGCTGAAAATTATTTGCTTTCTCTAATCCTCAAAATAAGCCAAATAAACCTAAACTGCCTCACTGCAAAGGTGACTCTCACTTTTTTTTCTGTTTAGAGTTGGCTCTGATGATCCTGAATATTTGTCCATGACTGAAAGGAAATAAAATTCAGCCTTCTGTGACTGCAGCTCTGAAAAGGCTTGGTTTGTTCCAGCTGGTTGCACTGACATTAGAAGCTGTGTAAGGAAAAGGTGCTATGGCTGGAAATGTAAAAGGAATTAAGAAAGATGAGGCACAAGTTTGCTTCTGACTTGGTGAGGGACACCAGTCAAGTTATGAGAACTTGAATTTTTCCCTTCTGTTCAAGCCTGACTGATAGGCATGCTGCTCAAACACACTCTCTGCTGTGGATTTTCCACTCTGACCAGAGTCTGCAGCTGAGGATGGTGTTAACAAAGAACTAGGGCTTGGTTCCTTGGCTTAGGCATCAACCCTATGCAAGCCCCCATGGAGAATTTAAAAGCAGCTTGAGGCAATATTAGCCTTTGAGTTCCTTTAAACTCTACCATGTGGCCCCTAATGACAAACAAACTGAGCCCAAGAGTGATAGTGTTCCTTGCAGCTGCATCCTGTCTCACCTCCCATCCTCCCCGTAGCCTGGGACTGCAGAGGGAATTCACTGATGTTGGATTCAACTCTGCACCAGCTGAAAGTATCCCAACAATGATGCCTCCTCCAGCTGAGTGCATTTGGCAACTCACTGCCCTGCCAGCATGGCTTAGGATTTTTCAAGAAGAGTTTTGGAGAGAGCTAATTGATTTTTAAAGTCAAAGCTACAATGAAAATACTTGGTTCTGTTCTCAGTCTAGTTGGTTTTGTCTTTTTAAATATTATGGTCTCCTGAGAAGTCATCTCTATTTGAATTTCAGAGAAAATTTATTTTTATTTTCTGTAAGTCCAAAATGTACATTTTTATAAATCAGTGAAGGAAGTGCTTGATCTCTGTTCTGCTTGGTCCTCTGTAAAATCGTGTACTCTGATTTAATACAAGAGTTGTCTGTCACTGACAATGGATGACTCTACCTAACAGAACTGTTGACGCACAAAAGTTATTTCCATCACATCTACAAGCTAAAGAACGTGTTTTGCAGATGCAATTAGTTTGAAAGAAACCCTGTGTACTGTGTAGAAAAAAAATAGGATGCAGCAAATCCAGGTGAAACAGAATAGCAGTCAGCCTCTTTGTCTGTCAGAATTGCACACAGAGCAGAGTTGTTCAGAAATAAGACATTGGGACTGCTCCACCCCCGGAACTGCAAAGCCAAATACACAGTGCAGGGGTGCTGTGGAATCACATTGGATTGGAGAGGTAATTTCACCTTAAATCCCAGTTACAGAATCACAGAATACACTGAGTTGGAAGGGACCCACAAGGATTATTGAGTCCATCTCCCTGCCCTGCACAGAACCGTCTCCAGGAGTCACACCACATGCCCAATCTAGTGAATAGCTGCTGTGAATGACATTGCCAGCACATTTGGCTATAATAACCTCTGAAAAGGCATCCAAAATCTATGTGGAGAGGAGTGTCTCAGGGTCAGTCACCCGGTTAATTACCTGGACTGGTGCTGGGAGAAGGAAAGAAAAGGGGGTGAGCTCTGATGTATCAGGGCTGAGGTAGGTTCCCTTCACTGTAATTTTGGATTATCAGGTGTACATTACTTGACGCCTGAGCCTTGGTGAAGGACAGAAAGAACACTTCTGATGTTCTTTCTGTATTCAGTGCTCTGTAGGAGAGCAAGCTGATGGGATTGCTTAGTAGCACCTTATATTAGTATATTTGCATTATCACTTCAGGAAGAAGGAGAGGCAGGTTCCAGGACCACTGTGTGCAGGGCAGGGTGTAGACACAGTGCAAGGGAGTTGGCTCACTATCTTGCAGAGTTTCAGGCTGTTTCTCTTGAAGTCTATGGCAATAGTTTGAGGGTTTTTTTTGTTGTTGTTTTTTTTTTGTGGTTTTTTTTTGGTTGGTTTTTTTTCTGGTTTTTTTTTTTGGTTTTTTTTTCTTTCTCTCTGGGCTGGGACAAAGGTCTGATCTAATCTGTGGCTTGGTCTTCATAAAGGTCAGTGAGTCTTCAGGCCTGACCCTTTTGAATGTTAGAAGTGATGCCTGGCTGTTTTCATTACTCATGTCTTGCATTACTGAGCTATTTGGATATAAGGGAGTGTTGGAGCTTAACGTGTGAGGATAGTTGGCATCAAGTTCAGGCAGTGGCAAAGCAAATAATAGGATTTATTAAATACCTGCTAAATACCTGCTTGCTCTCTAGTCAACAAACTTGCCAGCCAGCCTGCAGTATCCAAACAAATGCATGGGATCTTTGGACTACTAAGGCTGACCTCCAGTACCTGGGCAAGCCGGGAGGCATTATAAGATATTAGTAAGGACAGGCACCACATGCTCCTTTGAGACCCAGCCATCAGTGTGCTGCACAGGTACACTGGCAGAACAATTGCACAGTATCTGTAATGCTGCATGACAACTGAATAGCAAAGGTTTCCATACCAATGTGCTTGCCATTAGGTTTTCTTAGTGGTGCTCCCACCTACCTTGGCTTCTCCCCAGAGTTGGAGGAGTGGGAGACACTGTCAATTATTCTATTTGTGCTCTGTCCCAGTCAGAAACTCTGCCCATTATTCTAGGGAAGACAGCTGTTTTTGTTGGAATGAATGGCTGCAAACAAGTTAACAATACTGACACTTAAATTGACATAATTAGGCTTCAGAGTCAGTACCCACAGAGACCTGTGCAAAGAGCTGATATTTATCATGGCTCTTTTCGTTCTTTTGCAAAGGAATAGGGTAGAGCTGCACTGGGGTATAATAAAAAAAAAAAAAAAGAAAAAAAAAAGAAGAAAAAAAAAAGAAAAAAAGGTGGTTTATAACCAAGGATTATCACTTTGATAAGTGAAAGCTGAGGAGTCTTATAGTCTCTACTGGATGCTTAGAAGCTGTGCTCCAGTGCACTGCTAGCTGCTAATGCAGTGTGACATTCCTCCTGCCTTCTGAATTATTTTCCTTAGAATGTCATGGTATAATTGTTGAGTGTGTTTTACATATAACCCACCTGCCTTTGCTTTTAGCCTTTTTTTTTTTTTTAACAGTATTTTTTACACATTTTATCTTGTTGCAAAGCAAAATTTTGGGTCCTGGCATGCAAGTTGTTGTGGTTTTGTGTGAAATCTGCAGTAGTGTCCATTTGTGCCTTCCTCTGGTCATGTAGTGTGTTGCTGTTATTCCCTGCCTGTGTAGTGTTTTTGAGTGGAACCCTTGTTTACAGTCCACTACCTGAAAAAACAAAATGAGTGGTCATACAGGAAAAGGAAATATCTTTTCAATAAACTCTATAATTCCTTTGCTGGTTTACCTGGGAACAGCTCTGAGCAGCCTAATACTGGCAAAGGTGCTTGAAGGGATTTTTTTTTTTTTTTTTGTTCCTCTGGAGTAATTGTAGTACAGTGCAGAGGATCAAGCTCTGTTTGTGTAATGAGACCACTGGAGGTAGAAGTAGAGCCACAGACTGTCTTGTGCATGAGAGATGCTGAAATGCTCTTAAAACAGACCTACATAATTAAAGTACTTCACATTTTCCTGGAAAACTGGCTTTGTGCTATTGGTTTCCTGACAAGGAAGTCTGTTTAATGTATTTTATTTATTTTATTTTATTTTATTTTATTTTTTAGCACTGCTGGAGCCAGGGTGTACTATATCCAGAAGCAATATAGCTTTTATAGGAATCTGTGTCTTTCAAGCTGGCGTTTGCCCTTTTGCAAGTAAAAAAAAAAAAAATCAGAAGCCTTTCTAATGCCTAGTGTAATCCCCAGGTCAGCCACAGAACTCTGAAGGCCTGTAGTGCAAGGCACACCATAGATCCAGGCTGTCCTCCAGGACACTTGTTTGAAAACAATGAAAAGTGCTGGAAAGTGCAGCAGTCTGAGAAAAAAATCAGTATCCTCCAAAGACAGAAGATACTGAAAAATACTTATGTTGGGAGCTGACCTGAGGAGCCAGGGTATAAGGTTTGTCTTTGCCTCTTCCTGTATTTCCAGGTTGCTTAGGTCCAAGCCCTTGTGGCTGGCTTAGGTCATTCTCCCCTTTCCCTGCCAAAGAAGAAGCTAGAATAAAAAGTGAGGAGGAAGAGAAGAAAAGCCATAGGCAAATGATAGAACTGCAGATAGAACTTGGCTGCCCAAAGGCCACTATGGACTGCAGTGATCCCTACTGCACCAGGCAGCCTGCCCAGAGCTGAGGGAAGCTTGAAACTTCCTGTTACAGAGGTGCACTTTCCAGAATGCCTCAATGCCCAGTTCCTGGGGCTTGACTGCCAGGTCCAGGCTCATTGCCACATCTCTAACTAGTAGGTGTGCACTCTGCAAGTTCATTTCTGGCTTCCAATGTCTCTGTACTCAGAACCAGGATGTTCAGTCCAAAAGGGCATTTATTGTAGATTAAAGAAACCGTCAAGAAAGAGAAAAAGGGAGAGAGAGCTCAGAATGTTTATCTTAAGTTTCTTAATGTGAGAAATTATTCCAGCCTCTCGCAAATTAGCCAACCCAATCCATGGACTAAAGAGGCTGGCTGGCTTTCAAAGAAAATAGTGGAGAAAGAGCCTAGCAAAGAGAAAACATTCATTACTGCATGCTTGTGAAGACAAAGAGTATTTTAAACCTCTGTCCTGCCTGTTATTCTAGATGGGTAGATATGTTTTGCTAGTCAAAAATCAAAAAAGGAAAAAAAAATTTAAAAGGGGAAGACTCAGAGTGGCTGGGCTGGATTTTATTTTATTCAGACCAAATAGTGAGCAAAGCTCTGACTTTTGAGGTAAAACATAGTTTTCTCCCCACCATAGGCTGTATCTGAGCTTCAGAGATGTATCAGAAGCTAACTTACAACTTGGTATAAGCTACGTTATACAAAACTCAAGCATAAAATTAAAGTATCCATTTTAAGAGGATGATCTTTGGAAGTGTGTTTAATGGTAATAGTGGCAGATTAATCCTTCAGTCAGTCAGTCTCCCTCTTCATTCTTGAATCATCTACAATGCCCAGACTCTCTGCTGGTGCAACTAAACTGAGATAAACCTGGGTGTAAATGGCAGACATCCCCTATGCCATTGTGTTGTAGGGAAAGAGTGTGTTCTCAAATTGGCATAAAAGGGTGCACCTGGAGCTCTGGTTTACTCGAGGTTATCTGAGCATAGTTGATTGCACTAGATCTTTTAGGGATGCCTGGTCCACCTGGCTGCCTGTACTCATGGCTGCTCAGGGATGTAACTGGAGGACTCACTGAGATACCTGAACAGGAGTAAATATCTCTGGCATCTCTGTGTAGTCCTTAAATGAACTCAAGAGACAAGTCTCCCACTCCATTATGCTGCAATTGAGACACAAGTTTTTAGCCCTTGGTTGAGCTGACAGCAGAGTCAAAAGAAGCTGGCTGGGAGTTGAACATGAACAAGGGGCTGGACCAAAGCTACATCTGTTTTCTTAGGACTGAAAAGGCAGAGGCAACCAAATCAGCTTTGCTTTTTCTGCATAATAGCAAGTCGCAGTCAGGGTTTTGATGTTTGTCCTGAAAGATGAACCAGTACACCTGCCATATTGTCAAGGCAGAAGCATGTCCCTCCCCACTCATTCTTGGGCAGAGTAGAGGCTTCTCTTGGAAACTCAGAGTTTGTTGAGATATGAGATATTTAGTTTCTATTAATTTTTCAGCAGCCATGGAGTGAATGGCCCTTACAAGTCTCTCAATTCCAAGTGTTATACTCTTCCTCTAATTTTTCTCTCCAAGTATCATTTGCATGTATACAATCAGCAAAATATATAAAATATCTGCTAGGAAAATTTTTCTCCTCTCTCAAATGTACTGCAGTTGATCTGGGGAAACAAGTGAGTAAAAGAAAATGATCCACAACAGTATTAGTCACATCATTGCCTTTTTACTGGAAGTTGCTTTGATTTTTTCCAATGAAAGAGTAAAGAGCCTGCACAAAGCAACCACTGAATACTTTTCAACTAAAGCATATTTACATTCTAGCTATCGAGTGCTTATAAGCCACATTCTATTTGCCACAGACCTAGAGAGTAAACAGTTTTTTTGATGCAAGGGTCAAAACTCCATAAAAAAAATACCTGTAGCAAACTATTTTCTTCAGGGTTTCTTTGAACTTCATGCCATCTTTAAGAATGTCGAGTGCTTTTCAGTTTCAAACTTCTTCATGTGCACCTTTCAATTAATTTTTAATGGCCATGAAAGAAGAGTGAATATTGTTCTCAATTCATATTTGAGGAAGATTTAGACTGACATGGCTTGCTGAAAGTGATGAGAGGAGTAGGTAAGCCTTCTGTTTGGCATAGTTGGAAAGATCTTTCTTGAAATCTTAAACAGCACAAGTGAGTTGGATGTAAAGGCTATCTTTTATTAGTTGCCAAGATCATGGTTTTTTACTCTAAATCGCAGCATGTAACCAATCTTAGAGGCTGTACAAATGGGATCCATTAGATAGGTATTTCTAAAGAGGGGCCTGGAAAGACTTAATGTGCCAACAGCACCAGTGCTGGCATTTTGCACAGTAATTGGTTTCTTTGCTCCACTTATGAACAGGGAGAAAAAAAAATTGTCAGTCATTTAAAAAGAAAAAGAGAATTGTTAATGTATAAATGTATAATGCTCAAGCAGACAGCAGAGGAGACCTCTTAATTCCAAGAAAACCTGCAGTGGGACAGTGCCATATGTTCAAAACATATGGACTGATGATATAAAATGCTTCTGGAGGGTGCTCCAAGGCATTACACCTTGCGTGGCAACATTCAAAACCAGAATTGTAAAAAACCCATGATGGGGGTGGGACAGAGCTATCTGCTGTGCAGACATGTTAATGAGGCAAGTGGAGAGTTAATGGACTACTGATTAAGCACATTTTAGACATTCACTTAACTAAAGGAAATATTATTGTGCTGCTGCTCCTTACCCAGGATGTCAGAGATTTAAAGCCATAAGAAGAATCCCTGAGGGTTATTAAGCCTTTTAGATCTTCCAGGAATGAGCATTCAGTGGTGTGCCATTAGCCTGTGAAATCGCATGTCTTTTTACCCTCCCTTCCTCCAATTTCTGTTACATTCACCTTCTGGGTCTTGTCTTAAATTAGACTGTGATCTCTTCCTGGCTGTCTTTGTATTTGCATAGAGACTAGCACAATGGGGTCCTGATACTGAATGAGGATTTTGGATCCTACTATAATACCAACATATGAGTAATGAATAGCTAATAGTAATAATAATAATAACGTAACAGCATCTGCTTTGTGTGTAAGCTGCTTTTTTTTTTTTTCTCCACCTGCTCTCATTTGTGTGAGTTACCTCACCCTCAGTGGCTTGAGTACACAATTTCTTTTCTTATTTTGCTTTTGTGAATTGAAGTGTCTTGGTGTAGCAGGCAGAACACTGATGTTCTGGGGAAGAGCACAGAGCCCTTGCAGGAAGAAGAGGGTGTATGACAGGTACCACTGACGTTCAGTCAGGTCAAATAACACGGTTGTACCTTGAGTCTCAAGCTTCAGCTGAGCTGCCTTTATAGATGTTTTGCTAGCCCCTCTCCTCTGATTTATTATGATTCTTGTGACCTTTCCAGCTCTGTTTCTTGCTTTACAGTTTCAAAAGGAGAGGATGCCAAGGGCAGTTTTATACAGAAGCCCATACAATAAACAGGAATGGCTTCTCTAAGGGAATATTGCCTTAGCTGAAAGAAATTTCTCAAGAGACAGATCACCATACCCTCAGAGGGAATAGACTGACAAGGCAGAGGAGGCAGCTAATGTAAAAGAAAAACCAACTTTTCACTAAAATTGTATGTGTCAGAATTAAAAGATTAAGAGAAAGAATAGGGTACAGTTATTTACCTCTGAACTGCCATCCATGATCTAGCTCTGATTAGAGTTCTGTGTAAGTGTTCAGGAGTTTTTAATGGCTGCCTATTTTCTCAATTATCTAATTTTTTAAAATTGAGAAAAATGTCTTCAGTGGCTGGGATTTGTTTTTTTTTTGGGGGGATTTCTTGCTAATGTTAAGGTGGATGCTTAGCCCGTGTAGTTGTACACACCTTCCCTTTGCATTACCAATCATTTTTGATTTCTGTATTGTCTCTTGAGTTTTCTTTCTTCCCCTTATCCCTGTGAACGTGACCCATCATTACTTAGTAGATGTGGGTAATGAAGAGTAAAGCTTTGCTTGAATTTGTCATTCCCAGTCCAGGTGAAAATGAGAACACAGTAGAATCCACACAGGGAAACCTTACACTGCAAAGATCAGCTCTATAAGGGACCTCCTGTAAACTCTTTTTACCCTCATGCCCTACCCTTGTACTGTTTTCTAATAACTTCCCTGCTATCAATTCTCTACTTCAGAGCCAAAGAATGGCTCAGAACTCCCTTATTAACAGTCTGAAGAAGAGGAACTACTGCCAAAATAATACTTGCCCCTCACATACATGTATCAGCTGGAAATCTGATTGTGTCCTCAGGGAAGCAGTGTGGAGCTTTGTGTTTGTGTTTGGAATGGTGCATCCATGCCCCATTTCAGGTGGGAGATTGGGAAGACTATAGTCTTGCAGAAGAACTAAAAGACAGCTGTAGTCTTCTTCAAGTCTAAAGGAAGGAACTAAAAGAAGACTGTAGTCTTGCAGGAGAACTAAAAGACAGCTGTAGTCTTCTACAAGTCTAAAGGAAGGAACTAGAAGAAGACCTTAGTCTTGCAGAAGAACTAAAAGCTTGGCAGTGCATTGCTGTCCCCTGTTCTCACAGGTGCGTATACTCCATTGACTGCCTGGGGGTATATTCTGAAGATAACCATGAGTTAGTCTGCCTGTCTGTCTGAAGGGATATACTGTAAGAATGGGTCTTTCCCAGTGTAGTTTTTTGGCTGGAAAGAGTCTCTGAGAGGGGTGTAGAAACAGAAAGAGATAACCCCCAGGAAAGTCAAACTATCTATTTATTTAGTTATGTGTTTTGGGCTGTGTTTTGTATTAATCGCTGCCACACACAGGAGCCCTGTAATTTATTATTGGTGATAAGTGTGGACAGTAGCTATTATTTTTGTTCCCTGTTCTAAAATGTGGCAAGCAGGGACACTTAGATTTATGGAACATGCATTATTCAAATCTCAGGGCCCGATGGCTCAGCATGAACAATTCCAGCTATTTCCAGAATCCTTCAGTCTTTCCTCCTTTATTCCTCCTTGTTTTTTCCCCTCTCCTCTCCTCTCCTCTCCTCTCCTCTCCTCTCCTCTCCTCTCCTCTCCTCTCCTCTCCTCTCCTCTCCTCTCCTCTCCTCTCCTCTCCTCTCCTCTCCTCT